>VWPV01019508.1:153562-169337 GCA_013389885.1 Geococcyx californianus
GAACTGAAGGAACTCATCTTGTGGGAAGATTTCTCTGCTCCCCCTTTTTTTTTTTTAAGCCTTGTGTAATTTGAACAGTACATAATTGCTGCACTACTGGTAAAGGCAAGTCGTTTGTAGTAGAGAACAGCGTATTTTTGGAATAACATTACAAAGGTAAAGGCAAAAAAAGGTCTGAGCGCTCACAGCAGTTATCAGCTGAGCCTTGCTCATAACAATACTTCGATTGTCACAAGCATTGATGATCCTTAGTCCCATCTGCAGAAACTGCTTCCTGACCAGATTACAGCATACTCACTACACAATAATCCATCGTTCTCAGAGAGGAGAAGCAAAGATATGTCAGCCAGCAGCTGACATCTGAGCAAGCTGAGTCCACAAAGGAAAACTGGAATAAAATAAATGAACTACACCTTTTGTAATGTCCAGCAACAGCAGAGCCATGCTAAACTCAAGGGTCCTGATGTGATCCTAGCTGTGGGATTGCTGCAGAGGCGCAAACTTGTAGCAGAAGAGTGGAAATAAAGCAAAAAGCTGGAAGGGTCTTTGATTACGACCTGACATAGGGGAAGAATGGCAGCAACTTAGTTTCACTTCCCTGAGACTGTGCTGAGTCAGCTAGCTGACACAACAGTGCATCGGAGTAGGAGTGACAATCTCTCAGTGGCCAGAGGGACAGACAAGAAGAACGGCTCAGAAACTATGTAGCTAGATGCAGAAGAGCATGTCCTTCTACACTCTGGCCTCCTGTATCCCTGGACAGCACATCTATGAAATCTAGCATAATACTCTGGTAATCTTAAAATGCAGAAACAAGTTCCCCTCAATTGCATGTTGCAGGACAAAGCAGTCTACTGAATCCTTCCAATAGAAACTGCTTAATTCTTATCCTTACTTTAGAGATTCCTCAGGAATTCAAGTGTAAATGTCTAATCATCTGTGCTGCTCTCATCTGGTCCCTCCCCAGCAGCAACAAGAACACAGGTCCTGCTTTCAGAATCTACCTTCACTTTTAGTGTTTTTGCAAAACTTGGGTTGCTGGATGAAAAGAGCATTTTAAAAAAAAAAGCTGGGAATATTAAGCACCAATATTCAGTCTCTCTTTAAAGAGATTTTAATAAATTATATGAATAGATTTTATTTTTGGATAATGAGTTCATCTCTAGCATTTCAGATGTGTGCTATTTAAGTGCTTCTGCAGAAAGCTCATACATTCAAACACGGTCCTTGATTAGTCTTGCCTCATCTCTCACATTAGAAAGGACAAAAGTTCACAGAAAAAAAGTCAGCACTTCTCTGTATTAGCTACCTCAGAAAATATCACAGCCCATGATCTGGTATGGGTTGGAAAGCAAGACAAATCCTGTTCTTGTCATATGAACAACAGTTCGGCATGTTAACTATTGCTCTCTAATTTCTGCTTTCTAGTACCTGTAACAATTCGGTTTTATCAAACAATCTTAGCTTGAGATAAAAGGAAGAAGCAGAATTAAGTCTGCTCTCCTATGGATTTCTGTACCTGGCACCATCAGAAGCAATAAAAGACATTTTTTGCAGTTAAATTAACAGCTTGCATGAACATACACAAAGAGATAACCTACCACCGAAGATGAAGGCATTCAAGGGGCATTTTCACAACATATCTGTAGCAGTTTGAATAGTGCCACTCTACTACTTTTATCAACCTCTCCCCACTCTTACAGCTCCTCTGCAAAACCACCCTTGCAGGAAACACATTGCAACCCAGTTTCAAGTTAGTGATTCAACCCAAACCAAAGGAACCAGAGCACTGACGACATGGAGTTAAAAGGATACCTTTTTAGTCCATCGTTTTACCCCATTATATCCTTTGGTTACGAGCTGTCTATGAAAAAAGCTGTTAAAGAAATGAACCTAAAAAAGAGCGAGAGGAGAAATGAGCATAGAAATCTTCATGCACAGTCATTCCCCTTCCCCCAGGATAATTTATACAAAGCAATTTATAATGAGATAATATATAATGCAGGTTTAGAAATAGGACCCTAGCAGGGACAAACAGGCTTTACCAAGCCTAAACTAGTGCTGTTCTGCAGCAAGCAAATAAAGTGAGCCCTACTTCCCTATTATGTGAGCCACTGCAGCATTCATATTTACTCTTTTTTACCTCCAAGGATATCACGTTTAATTTTTTGTTGAGGACGGACTTGGGAGAAAAACACCAGGATAAGGAGTTAAAATTTTTGTTGTTCTTTACAGGCATTAAGGAAGAGTACACTAGACCAGCAAAGTGGAGGTAGTGGAGAAGGGATTAACTTCTGTTTTCAGTTGCTGAGCTGACAACTGAGACTCAAAAAAACCCTAATCAAAACAGTTATGAGATTTAATCCAACAACATGGTCATTTGTATTCAACAACTATGACCAGCTCCAAACAAAAACAGTATTCTGCTATTTAAAAGCATTTTTAAGTTATGCATCCATTTCATAACTAAAACCCTCCATTTATGGCAAAACCCATCATCTTACGTTTAAAAAAAAAAAAAAAAATTGCTCCAGGTTAACACTATTATTCCCTGTGCTTCACTTCTTGCAATTACAGGAACAGATTAATACAAATGGAAATCTACAACATCTGTTTTTAATAATTCTGCTAGTGTAGCAGCAGTAGAAAGCTTGAGTTATTACTTGAAAAAAAAAGTTAGAAAATTCAGCATCTGAAAACACAGTCTAACACCCATTAGCTATGCCAACAGACTTCAAAACCACATTCTGAGGTACCAGCACAAAATCTCCCAGGAGGATTTCAATTATGCACTATGTAGAAAAAGCAGACACAAGCAAACAGATACAATCTCCAATAGCACAACCCCAGCACACACTCGGGAAGTACAGAGAATACTAATGAAGAATCACCATCAGCACCGATCAAAGCAACAACGCTCTTTCTTCTGAGCTCAAAGATCTTAAAAGTTACGTTCTGCAGAGCTCATCTAAAAATGGCTTTGTTTGGTTCTTCCTTTGTGATCTCACCTGAAAATTGTTCAGCCCTACTAGTAAACAGATGGCTTTTTATAATTGCCACTGCTGCAAATTTAGTCTCAGAAGGGGGGAAGTTGTTTTCTTGATTATTTTTTTTTCTTTCTTTTTCTCAACTGCCACCAACAATCAGACAGTGCAGTCGGAAAGCAGTAAGCATTCTGTGGAGGATGCACAAACCAGAGTCCTGCACAGTCAATACTGCTGAGGAATCAAGCAGCTCTGCATCAATTCACAACCACCAGGCAGGCAGCTGAGGCAGTTTGAGCTGTCACGGCCCCCACAGCTGCGAGGTGGGTGGGAGAGAGCACACAGCACATGTGCATGGTTCAGATGCTACCCCATTCATGGTTTGTCATCTCAGCAGAAATCTGTCTTCATCAGAAATTTCAGCTGAAACACCAGACTGGTGAGCAAGGGCATGGATAAAGTACTTCAGAAGCAGATAAGCTGGAGACAGAAACCTCCAGGGGGAAAATGAGAGTGGAATGGGTTAAAAAAGGGCACTTGTCTTCTATAGGTACAACAGTAACACCAGTCTACCACAGTGACTGCCTGCAGAGCTAATCCATTAAATTCCTGAAGCAAGAGCAACAGCACTGAAAACTGTATTTTAGCACAGGAAAGGAAGAAAATTTGAGCAGCAGATAGCAACAAATTATAATGGAACCACTCAGAACATCATTGAGCTAAATCTCAATTCTGTATCTGTAATATTTAATGTTTCACCCTTCCCTCTCAATCTCTCATTAGGCTCATTTTCATAATAACAAAACCCCATACCTTTTCAGGGACCGCATCCATTATAAGTTCACCGTACATGTTAATTATCTGCAAGAGTTAGTAAATATTTGAATATATACAGAATTGTAAAACTCAAGTTCACAAATTTCCATAAAACATAGGACACTTACAACAGCAATAAGGAGGTGAGCAATTACGCTAACATTATGCTGTAGTCTGAAGGACAAGCACTCTGGAACTAATAGTGGCTGGCCCAGAGAGAGACTGTAACTGCCTGCTTGAAGTCTGCCTCAATCTGGAAGGCAGTTTAATTCAATTTAAGCTACCGGTGCATGCCCTGGGCACTGCAGCCTTCCTGTTTTTTTGGCTGTGGGCTACAGTCTGCTGCTTCAATCTGCTGTTCCTGTAATCTGCTCAAGCTTAACGGTGGGGGGAGATACTAAAAGCTATATGGGCAGCCACTATTTTCTCAAAATAGTATAACGTAATTCCTTCAAAAAGAAACAGTTTGTGACACAGTTCTGACACCTCTTGTCTTCCAGACTTGCAACCACTATTACTGCACCTACCATTGTAAAAGCTGCCCACTACTTCTTTTACTTCTCATGTGTAAAGTAAGGATAGTCCACCTATAATGTAGCAGAAGGTGAATAACTGATACCCTAAATGTAAACAGGCTAAAGAGGGGTAAGGAAGCACAAAAAACCCCAGCATCGCTGACCTGGTCATTTAGCCAGTTCTGGCCTTCCAGTGTCGCTAAATCATCCATATCTAGCATGTGCTTATTATAGAAGACCCGGAAATTGCAAGTGGAGGGCTTTGGATGTTTTTCCCGATACTTCATGATTTCCCTGGTGATAAAAGGTTTTCTAAAAAAGGATTAAAGAGGTAGAAAAAAAATAAATCATTCAAGGTCATATCAAATGGACTTCTGTTCTGTTGGGCGTTAAGACATGGCACATGCGTTAGCAATGCAAGCAATCTGTCCTTTACAAAGTCTAGAATTCAATAGTGCTACACACCTATGGGAGAAATCTTCATTAAAGACTTCTTCTAATCTTCCCATGACATCTTTTTCACATAGTGGAACTAGACTGCCATATTTCTTCATAATTTCATCTAGGAAACCTTTAAATACACCAGAAAAATCAAAGTGCAAACATGTCAAAAACCTTCCAGGTTCACCAGTACAGCAAAGCAGTTGTTTCTTCCGAGTATAAGTATAAATCATTCTGCACCCAACCAACACCACACGTGGCGAGTATATATTTAAGAAAATTATGCTCAAATTCGCAACATTAAATAAAAGCAGAGGAAGGAGGACACAAATTAAAAAGCAGGAATCTGACCACTCATCTTTTCAGTCAAAGATCAGACCCCATTCTTCCCATATACACATACATCCATTTCATATTAATCACACCAGTGCAACAAGGAGAACCTATCCCACTGCTTACTTCAATTAGCATCTTAAACTGCAACATGAAAAGTCATCAGTTTCCACAAATGTTTTCACTGAAAACCCAGTATCTTGTCTTTACAATATGCAGAATTACTCGCCTCAAATGTAAACAGCCCTGGTGAGTACAGTGCTTGTAGTATACTCAGCTTCTCTGTTCCCACCAGAGCAAAAGAATAGAGACCAGACAGACTCTCAGCAAGTTTAACTCATCTACCCTAGCATCTGTGATGGTATTTGTGTCACAGACAGCCATGTCAGTCTGCCATTGCTTGGGAAGGCACTGGGAAACCATAATACCAGAAACAAAAGATATTAACTAGGAAGTAATTAAGAGATGAATGCTGGAGGAATTAAAAACTATAGGAAATAGATCTTTTTTTTTTTTTTTCAACGGTGGAGACATAAATCCCACCCAAGCATCCAAAACCACACTGAGAATGAAAGAGAATGGAAAACAAGATTTCAACACTTGCTAGCCAATATGAGAAAAAAGATGAAGCTGTCCAGCTTTCTGAAAATGAATTTTCAAATACAGCAGAAAACACGTTCTGCGTATAGGAAGCTGGATCTTAGATCAGAATCCACGGAAAAGACACAAACCCAGATATCAGGATGGGAAGAAGCAATATTAGAGAAACATCTGATAGGAAAAAAGTGCCAGGAGAACAGCAGTAAGGTGAAAAAACAAAAAGAGAGTGGTGAAGAACAAAACACAAACAGATGAGAAAAGCAATGAAGATATGGCAAGAAGTACACCTGGATGTGCAACAGAAGGAAGGGAGGACTGAAGAGCAAAAACAAGGAAGAATTTGTCACATAAGGTACCCTTCCTGGAAACTCTGCCAAACACTCACCTGACAGCTTTTTTTCCCTCATATCTTAGCAGACTGTGACAAGGAGGATATTTCTCACTCTGGCTACAAGTCTAAAGAGATGATATATGGGGATGAAAGTGTACCTTATTCGCTTTTAACATATAAAGTTTTATTCGTACACACAAAAGAAAGATTGTTCTTGTAGTTACAACTAACAGCAGCAGAGCTCCAAGAGAGCTCCAGCTAGACTGACCTCATTCGGGCTGCTGTAACTGTGTAACTCAAGGAGGAAATTACAAAGTTCAGATCTGGTGCAAAATCAGACACCCATCATGGTCAGGATTTACCATGGGGCTCTGTTTGACATGTAATAGCACATCATGGGGCACTAAAAATTGCAGTCCATTAGAACGCAAGTTCAGCTGCTGCAGAGGAATTCAAAACCTGAGAGCATCCAAAACACTTCCCTCTCTTTCATGTACCTAGCCTAGCAACTCTCACCAGGTTAGCAGCATCTTGTAGAGTACAGTTAATAACTAACAACACTCCTAAACAGACCAGCACAGTTATACCAAAATTAAAATTCATTTTTACAGCTTTTCAGCTGAGAAAACTCAGAAGTGCTATACTGTCAGAACGTGTGTGTGTACGTAGCCTGCACTTGGCTTCAATTCTCAGAGAGAAACCCTCACCTCTGAAAAACATAGGAACCAGTTCCACCTACTTTCATTCAGAGGCTACATAAGAATTCTCTTAAAATTGTTGAGTGTGGTGGGTAAGTTTAATGAATTTGCCTTCTGTCTTTTTAATTTATAAGTTATTTAGGCTTCCCATGAACAAGAACATGACTGCCTATGAGACCATAGAAGTTGAACCTTTGCTACCCTGGTAAAATTTTGGTTCTAGACTGTTACAGAAGGATTAGTTCCCTTTTTCTGCTGGACAAACTTTACGGCTCCACTGCAGAAGTATTCTGCTCACTGTGGTCCCATAGTTTCTCTGTTTCTCACACAGCGCCTGGTCCTTACTGGATTACATAAAACCAGTCGTAGAGAAACATACCCCACACTAACTCGTGGAAATGGAAACCTAAATCACCTTTTGAGGTTCAGTGTCTCCTCCTTTATGTTTTGCTTTAGAGAATCAATTGCAAAATTGAAGAACAAAAAGGCAAGCAGAAAAATCAGAGCATGTCAAACTTGAAACAATCCCACACTGGTTGATACCAGCTTCAGGTTTACGGGAATCTACGAAGCCAATTCTGCAAAGGAAAGCTTCAGTTACCAGAACACCAGTGAACTTGAACATTATATTACTGGTACGAGGTGGCACAACGTGTGAGAGTACTGATCCTTACTATCTTCATAGTATGCTGCTATACATAAATAAGACACCGATTACTATTTTTACCATGTCCTCTTTAGAAAGACTATCAAATGCTGCATGCTCAGCACTGAGTAAAACAAGTGCCAAAGCCTTTTTGACGAACCTTTGCTAAGATCTGACTTGTCTTATTAAAAACTATTGTCTCATTAGATTCATTAAGCCTACTTTATGAACAATCATAGAGAAAACTAAGTGACAATGAACAACATTTGTCTATTTAATACTGGGATTCACTAGTGATTAATCAGTCTAAGACAGAGTGAGACAAAAAAGGATAAGGCTGGAAGGAAGTATTTAGAACACTATGGATTTTCAAAAAGCAAGTTATGAGTAGTATTGTCAACCATTTAACAAATTGGAAGTTTTAACCCCATATCATCTTCTGAAACTACACAATAAGACATTTAAAATGTCTATCAACAATTTTCCACAAAGATTCCAGTTAAATTGCATTGTATTTTCTAAAACAAAAGCAGCAGAGGCACCATTCAACTATCCCTCAAAATAGCTTGTCACATAAGCATTCATTTGTCCTTCCTTCATGCAGCTCTCCCCTTTGCAGCCTCACCTCATTTACAATTCACAAGAAACTGTTATAATAAAGGAATTAACACAAAATGTAAACTCAATAATGCATCCAGCAATTTTCAGGAACTCCTGGAAGCCCTAAGATATGTAAAAGTTATACCACAAAGCCATGTTGCCAACTGCTCATCAGCCACCCGGGAAGCTTTCTGACTGTTCCTTTTGCCTCCCCTCCGAGTTCCTGATTTTAGTCCTGTGCTTTCTGGTGAAGGTTCCTCAAGAGGATTTTTACAGTAAGGGTGATCTAGTAACTTTGCACTAAAAATGTCCAGGTTTAAGGAGTCCTCCACTTCCATTTTGCTAGAGCTGTCCTCGTTTTGTGCTAGCTCCATGGATGAAGGTCCATTTGCAAAATTATCATTGACATCAGGATCCTGCAAGGAGGACTGCATCAGCATCATTCCACCTACACCCATAACTTCATTAGATTCTGTGTCATCTGGTTCTGAAACAGAAATTTCTTTTTCTGTCACAGAGATGAAAATGTCAGAGCAACGATCCTCTGCCAGAGCCCCATTGGTCTCCACCTGGCCCAAGGTCTCTGCCTCCGGAGAAGCTCTAGCCAGCACTTCTGGCAGGACAGCATCTGCATTGGCATCCTGCTCTTTGGATTCTGGTTCCTCAGAACATGGCTCAGAGCACGGTAAGGCATCCTGCGTATGGCAGATCTCAGGTGCGCATATTTTGTTCTCCTCACCTAAAGATTTGGGTGTATTATTGTTCATATCTGATATGGTGTACCGGTTCCAAAGATGGTTACTTTTAGATTTCCAGTAGGAAAGCCAATTACACAATCCACTTTCAAAATCCCGCTGAAGCGTCTTTTGATGGTCCCTTGTAACTCTCTCCACCAACCTTGGCTTGATTTTTCTCAATCTGCAGGTTTTGCCTCTTGCTCGAAGTTTCGGGGATTTTACAATTCTATACCAAAACCTAACCATAGAAAGTTTCTTATGCATCATAAATAAAGATCTCTTTTTTACAGTATGATGGTTAAATTTGGACCTCTTTATAGTTGTCAAGGGGCCAAAAGTTCCATTCCACTCCCTTTGCAACAGCATTTCCTTTTATAGTTGTTTCAAACTACTAGGACTGTGTTGCCCTGCCCATTATCACTCTCCTCCCTGCTATACACAAAACCACTTTTCTTTACAGGTAAGGTAGCACCATCCAGCGTACCACAGAAGGCATAATGGATATTGCCAGAGATGCTACTGAGAACAGCAACAGTTTCAAATTCTTCAATCAAGGGATCTTCACTCTGAAAGGATTCATTGTTGAGATTTCTTACTGCTCCTCCAGACAGGCTTTCAGGTTTGTGATAGGGACAGGATCTTTTTGCTCTCAGTAGTTTCGTAAGGAAAGCTGTATGGTTCAACAGTAGGTTTCTGATAGGTTTCTGCATTTAGAGGCACATCAGGAGCCCACCTGCTTTGAAGCTCAAGAGCCCTCCTTCTGCACTGCAGTCTTCTGCACAGTTTGTTGTGATTTAAGCTCACAATTATCTGAATGTTCTGTCTTTCCTTCTTAGCTAGGAAAAATTGCCTTTGGAAGCAGGATTTCCCAAGCTCCCCAAATCCAGTGGTCCATCTTCTAGACTGGGTCAGCAACTGACTTCTTTTCCAAAGCAAATGTCTTCTATGGCTTTTCATTTTTCTGCTGCATTATGATCTTGAAAAATAGCTGAAAGAATAAGGGAAATGAATTCAGTTATCTGAACTGTGACATAATAGCAAAACACTAGGGCACATTCCTCAGGCAACACGCCTATCTAAAATTCCACCCGTCCTCCAAACACAGTCCCGCATTCCCTAGAACATTCTCACTTGCACCAAAAAGAAAAAGAAGCAATAGTTGCAATAGCTCAATGCGTAAACAGGCTCTTCTCATTTACCTTCCCTTGAGGTAAACGAATAAACAGGCAATCCCTACCCAGCCTGTGGTCCCTACATGCAATTTCTGACTCTTTGGCCTGAGGTTAAATCTATCTCAATATCCATGTTGTAGAGCAAGCACAGTTAACTTGCTTGTCTCAAAAGGCTTTTGAAAAACAAAACTCTGAAATTCGACTTAGTCAGCAAGCGTGTGCAGGTACCCAACTCCATCAGCACTGTAGAAAGCAAACACTTATTCTTGTGCAATAAATGTTAGCAGGAACACTGAAGACACTTAATACACTCACACACTTTCCTTAAAGGCACAAGCAACATAAGTATTGCCACAGAAATTTTGATTCTCTGACTAGATAGAGAATGACACAGCTTACTTTGTGAATTGGTTCCTCTGTATTTACATCAACAGCTCACTCCATATGACAACACCACAATCAGTTTCTATAATCAGTGTTTATCTTTGTATTAACAAAGTGATATCAGTGCAAGACACCAGTTAATGACCTTGAAATTCCCTTTCCCCACTAAAAGCCTGCATCTCAAAGTGTGCAAGAAGGATATATTTGAGACTAGATAAGAGTGCCAAGGCTGCACAGTAATACCTATTCATCTTCTCTAAATAACTAAAAATATTTATTAAAAGGTAGAAAACAGAAACACAAAGGAAAGGCATCAGACACACACCCCTTAGGATGTTTCACCCAAAATGTCCCCAGTCTCACCAAGTACATCAAAATCTGTATTTTACAATAGTTCATATTGCTCTTTAATTCAGAAATGGACTTTGCACCTCTCCTTTATCCAAATGATTCTGGCTTACAGATTTACTGACTTACAAACCTGCAAAACCAGGTATTTGAAGTCTGACTTCAGAAGCTCTTCTGCATTTTTCACTGAACGCATCTTGGAAGTAAACAGTAGGTAGCTTTTTTCCCCCCTTTGTTTGTGGAGGAGTGGGAGGGGACTAGAAATGCAGAGAGGATGAAGAACTTCACATAACGCTCAGGTAAGGTATTCTCACCATACAGAAAGCAGTCCAGAGTTCACTACCTGCAACCTAGAAAGAAATCGAGCTGCCTCCAGGGAAAGATGTGCAAGACAGCACAGCTATAGGGTCTAGCTCTTTCGTAAGCCTCTGCTAGTCGCGACACAGCTTAGTTATCATAAAAATGATGACATAATGCCTCATCATGCCAATTTTCTCATATTTGCTCTTCCAGCACTTACATACTTCTCCACACTAGATCCAGTTTATACCTGCTTTTACACTACAAACTCTACTCGTCCATCTATTGTGTATAGTACCTACAAAATGTTCTCAGAGTGGCCCCAGTAAAAACCAGCCAAACCACAGTCTTGCTAGGACAGCCTATTCCAGCCACACTTCCATCCAGGTAAAACAAAACAACCCAGCAAAACTGCAGCATTCTCAACAGAGCCACATATGCCAGGGGCTCCCGTCAGCATGGCAGGTCTTGAGTACTCTGGGGAGAGCACAGCACGTGAAGGGAATGGCTTCATTGCTTCTCAGTCTCAGCAATACCTGCCCAGAAACTGCAATCCACCTGCCAATTTTTAAGAATACTCCTGAACGATCTACAGTCATTGCTTTTCTCTTTGCCCTCTCATAGCCAAGTCCATCAAGAAGCATTTTCTCCACGGGCACTGCCTCAGACATGGAAGAAGGCTGAGCAACTGAACAGACATGGATTATGCAGGAGCCGAAATGCCTACAGCTGCCACTGTTTCACCCACAGTAGACTAAACTAATGATCACAGTGGGAAAAAGACTGAACTAGATTCTAGCAAAGATAAGTCCTGACAACAAAAAGAACCTCAGGCAAACTTGAACTGAGAGAAAAGAGTGGTGCCACAGTTTCAATGCAATCAATTGCAACTGCAATTGAAATAGCTCATTTGCTCATTAGTGTCAAGAAATCCAGCTTCTTAAATTGCAACAAAGGAAGACCTTCGGAAAGCTATTCTACTTACCCCTTCCTCTGCTTAATTTTTAACTTGGATCATTAAATAATGTTTTACATTATAAATTACAGGATTAAAAAATACTTCATGTTTGGCTGTAATGTACATACCAATTTCTTGACAGTACAATTTTTTTTTCAGTACAAAAAAGTTTCTCTGACTAAGCCATTTAACCCAAGCAAACTTTTCCTGCCCTACCCTCTCCCTTTTTAAACACAATCAGTTTTGGGTCCACATCCCTTTTAAGCAAAGGCCTCCAAGGAGTATTTAATCTCAGTTCTAGGAGCTAAAACAGTTCACTTTTCTAATAGCAGTATTACTTAGAGTGACAAAAGATAATCCATACACAAATACTTAATTAAAGGTGCTGTTTGAAGAACTCATTTCCATCAATACTACAGGAGTATTACTAGTTTTACTAGGCAACATAAATCAGCAAGGCAAAAGTACTCAAAAGTGCACTGCTAGAAAAGGAACCGAGGTGAGCAGCACAAGACACAAAACAAAGCAAGCACTATCTGAAGTTTAAGAACCTGAAGAAAAAGTCACATTTTTGCCCCAAACACTGACACAGATGGAAAAACCTCTAATGTCGTGGAACTTGCACCATTAAGAGCCATTTGGCTAGTGCAAGCTGTACTTCTGCTGCACAGGGATGCTGCCAAAACTACACTAGCAAAATCTGAAACCCAGAAAAGCCCAAGCTGTACACCTCCCAAAGACCCTAAGTGAAAGAAATGTACTGTCATTAGTCCTCACCCCTCACGCTGTGTTTGACACACCATCTGAAAATGATTAAATATGAAAAGGCACAATATCTTTCACATTGGACAAAGACAACCCTGAACTGCCAGAGCTCTATACTAATGGCATATTATGGTTATAAATTTGCTTTTTACTCTAAGCCTTTAAAATCATATTTGGAGCCACTCAGTTTTCAGAAGAGAGACTTATTCCAGGTTACAAGCAAGCACGATTTTGTATCAATCTGACATAAAGCTGGCCTAAAATTCACTGAACACCTACACAAGAGGAATGGAGGAACACGAGGCCCCTGATCTTTTACTGACCAACAAGTTTAGCGCAGGTACATGCTATGTTTTCAATAGAGCAATTAGCAGCTCAATCTATTTGCAACTTATATGGTTGCAGCTTATGTCACCTTCAGTGAAATTAAGTACTGAAAAAGACACTACACATTCACACCTTTCACCAATTTTAAGCCTGTTACAGCTTAACTACTAATTAATCCTGAGCAGTTCTATTTATTTTTGGCAGGTTTGGACAGCCCAGGTTTTAACTGAAAAGCACAGAAACCGGAAAGGCAGCCCTGACCTTTAGGTTATCAAAGGTTTCTAGCTGACACCCAAAGTGTCAGGCTACAGAAGCCTTTTGACCACACAGGTGCAGAACAAACCCATAACACTGCAGCAGCACAGCTAATTCATGCTTAGATCACTACAAACCTATCTAGGGCTGCTTCCTGGTGACCAGCAGATCAAGCAACACATGCAGCTGTTGAGTAATTCAAATACGGTCATTTGCTAACTCTTAGGTTGTTATTCCCCCCTCCCCGCCCCTGCTATTCAAAACAGAAAAGAAGCTTGTTTTGAAGAGCAACAGTAACGCAAATAAAGCAAACAGCCTTGGGAGCGTGGTGCTGTGTTGGCATGAGTACTTAATGCATCACCTGTTCCCACAGGAGGCAACAGTTCTTGAAACACCCAGTGAGTCCAGCCTTTCCCAGCAGAGATTTGGGACAGTGTTTCAAGGACAGAACATGATCAGGAAATGGAAAGCAAGCCTGAGGTTAGAGAAATGGCCAGGAAAATGCCCTCCCTCTCCCTACTGGAATCCAAAACCAGAAACAGTGAGAGGAAGCTAGGGAAGTGTCTGTCTTCAAAACGCCATGTGGCCAGAACTAAGCTGGTAAGGTCAGGAAGTCTGAAATGACTCAATTAGCACATGCAGAAGTAACATGGGTTCACCGTGCTGGGAACTACCTCCTCCCCTTTGTTTTCTCTTTTGACCTGCCCAGCACAGCTCTGTGAACTGCTAACCAAACATTTTGCCCCAGAGGTGAAAAAAACCCTAGGAAAATACATATGGACAAAAAAATGTATTAACACAAGATCATACAGAAACGGCCACAGTCCAAAGTTACCAACTTGCAGAACACAGCAGGGCATGGAGCTGTGACCTCAGTTACTACACAGCTCCTTTGGTCTCTTCCCTTCTCTCAACTGGTGCTTTCAGGAACCAACCCACAGTCTCACCAGTTGGCTACATATCTGCTAAATTTATTTCTGGCAAGATCGTGATAATTTACTTCCAAAACCATCCTCCTTTAGGCTAAACTAGATTAGTGGCGATATGTATATCAGATAAAATAGCTTTTAAGAGAAATATTGTCACACATCAGTGTGATGAAAGGAAACAAATTCTAAATTAAAGAGCCCAAAGTAAGGTGTAAGGACATAAATAATTCTTAAACTTCAGGCTTTGGACTGACTAATGAAACATCAGTCAAGCTTTTCCCCTTCCTTCTTGAATATCTCTGCATGACAGCAGCATGGAAATAGCTAAAACAAAGTCTGTCAAACTTTGCTCTCCAAGGCTTGTGAACGGAATAAAACCTGAGATTTCAGTCAAGGTCTTTGTGCATGCCTGGGATCAAGGGTCTCCCTGATGTGTTCTAAAGGCTTTCCTTAAGATATGGTATATTTTCAGAAGCATTAAACACATACACTCGCAGCTTTGAAAAAGAGATGACTTCTCAACTTGTGTTAGTGACACACAGAGAGATAAGTAAAGGTGAGGCTATTACCAAAGGCAATCTGCTCCTCTTCATAGCTGGAAGTCTGGGCTAGAACAAGTTTACTTTGGAGATGGCTGTAGGGAGAAAGCATTGGTTAAAGCCAGCCCTTGGTTCCTGCCCCACAGTCCAGCACCCTACCTGTGCCAGCAGCCCCTGCTGAGCTCCTAGGCATGGCCCAACCAGCACAGCCCAGTTTGGAAGGGCTCAGGGAGGGGAGAGCAAACAGCACTGCCACAGATAAGCTCTCTGCATCCACAACAAAAGGCTATGAGTCTCTGCAAGCAAGAAACAACTCAGGGGTACAGAAGTCGGGTCAAGAGTCCAGTATTGAAAAATACTCTTGCGAAAACTAAGAATCCCTTTCTAGAGCTGCACTATCAGTGCCCTGATTCTCCTGGTCCTGTAGTTATGCCAAGAGTTCTGTGCTGTCCAGGAGGGGCTGGCAGTGATCACAGAACCATAGAATAGTTTGTTTGGAAAAGACTTCTAAAATATATCTCTGAGCACCTCCCCTACCTGTCTTTCAAACACCTACAAGGATGGATGGCTCAACCACCTCCCTGGGCAGCTGTGCCAGTGCCAGTGCCTGAGAACCCCTGCACTGAAGAAATTTTTCCTGATCATAGAATCAGAGAATGGTTTGGGTTGGAAGGGATCTCAAAGCCCATCCAGTTCCATCCCCCTGCCACGGGCAGGGACACCTCCCACCAGACCAGGCTGCTCAAGGCCTTGAACTCCTCCCAGGAAGGAGGCACCCACAGCTTCCCTGGGCAGCCTGTGCCAGGGCCTCACCACCCTCAGCGTGAAGAATTTTCCTCATGTCTGACCTGAACCTCCCCTGGCACAACTTGAGGCCATTTCCTCTCGTCCCAGCTCCCCTCGCCCCGAGATCCTCCCCGCACTTCCCACTCCTGCAGACCCGGCCAAAACCCCGTGACAGCGCTCGCCCCACACCCATCGCGCGGCCCGGGAGGCGGCAGCGGCCCCCGCGCTGACTGCGCTCGGCCCCGCCGGCCCGCTGCCCGGGCCCGCGCAGCGGCCACTGCCCAGGCCGCGCACACAGCGGAGCGGAGCGG
>VWPV01019509.1:0-41886 GCA_013389885.1 Geococcyx californianus
TAGCATTTTTCAATTTCATTTAGAGGTTTTTTTGCTTTAGGTTTTTTGGGGGGGTTGTGGTTTTTTGTTGTTTGTTTGGGTTTTTTTAATTTGCCACAGGTGATAGCTTTTTTTATTTCCTACTCCCACTTCCTATACTGGACTTTTAATCTTTGAATTGTGTTTTGAATGCTGGCATAACTAAATCAGTAGCTACCAGGTGAGAATTGTTGAAAGAGCCATTCAATCCAGCTGAAAAACCTGGCTTGGACAGTCAAGGGGGTTATGTATGTGTGTTTGTGAGTTTGTTTTGGGTTGGAGGTTTTTTTGCCTCCACATACAGCCTAAGGACATTTTCTTAGTGGTATTTGCTGAGCTTTCTCATGTATCTCGGAAGCTGACAGTGTAGCAAAAGTCTCCTGTGTGAGGATGTGCTGAATCCTTGGACTGGCCAACACAGATGGCAGCACAGGATGGAGCAGGTCTGTAGGCACGCTCATATGCCCTTACCAACAGCTTGCAGTTGGTGATGAGAGAGCGCTTTGGAAACCAATGGGGAGCAAAGATTCACAACATCACTGGTGGAAAAGAAGTAACAACCTCCCTACTTTTTTAAGACCTATTAGTCCACAAGTTGTGTTTTACTGAAATACATGTAAGAGAACAAGTTATTAGCTATTAACCCTCAAGACAGTATCTATCAAGATAAACAGAAAAAAAATCTCTGAATGAACTTTGATTTAATTTTTTGAACCTAAGATAGTGACTTAGGTGAATTGTCACAAAATTCTGTTCTAAGGATATAAAGACTCAAATTTCAGAAGAGTCAGGTGCTAAGAGAAGAAATTATTTGAGTTAAAATATTCCCTTAAATGCATTGTAATAGTTCCAATTTAAAATGTATTGTCACCTGTTTGAAACTGTCTGTTTTCTGTAGTTTTTGTACAGAAATGGCCTGAGCTTAAAACCATTTGTCTCAACAGCTGAAGAACACAAAATTTGAATGGATTTTTGCAGACCTATAGAACAAAATTTGTTTATTCTCTTTATTTGTGTACAGCCAGATTTTCCTATCCATAGATTTGTATGGCTTTACATCTCTTGGGCATTCATAAGCGCTAACCAAAGAGCACTAGTTTGATTGCTAACATTAATATTCTACAATTTAAAGTCTTTTAAGTCATGTTTTGTTTCCCTCTGACACCCTTTGTATCTGAGAAGAAGTAAAGTTTTCTGAAAGTCAGTCAAATTGTTCTTAGTTAAGAGAAAATAAACAAACAAATGAGCACACTGCAGGCAATCTGGTACAATTAATATGAGAGCTGTCAAGGGGGGTATATTATAATAAGATGAACTGACAATGCTGTTCAAGGGCTAAACATAAAGTTTCCACTCCAAGGAGGAAAATGACATTTACGCTGATTATAACTTCCCTTTCAATGACAGCCTTCTTTTATGAAAGATTAATTTATTTTGGTTTGTGGGTAGATGAGGAAAGAAACCCTTTTCCTTACCTTGAAGGAGTTGATTAGGACTTTAAATTATGATGGCTGAAACATTAGGGAAAAAGATAAAGCTCACAGCAAACACCAACCAGCTGCTTCTGCTGTATATTTAATATGTACAGCTCTATTAGACTGGTTTATTAATATATTCGCAGGTATCTTGAAACAGGGGCCAGATGGCTCAGGAGATGGCTAATGGCACAAGAAGAATTGCATGTAGCAATCTACTGCAGGTCAGAAATAGCCAGATGATGTTACCTTCTGATGTGTATTCAGTAACCAGCACCGCTGACTCTGGAGAGAGTCTTATTCCAGCACCTGGTCCTGTACCACCAAAACTGCCGCAAGTGTCTCTCCCATATGAGCAGAAAAAACAAAACACGTAGAAGCGATGACAGGTAATTAGGCAAGCGCTGCCTGCGTGTTGACAATACTGCTTCGTGGTATAATGCTGCAGGACGTTTAGTTTATTTTAGGGAGTAACAAGAGACAAAGCCCAGCAGGCGACTCGGAGGTTCTCTGTAGGTGGGAGTGGATCTACATCCACAGCCGCCTCCTGGGCTCCGAACATGCACACAGCAGGTTTCCAAAAAGTAGTATCAAGGGCTACACTGGAAACCTGCCAAGGGACTGCAGTCTACGCTGTTTCGTACTCCCAGTAACACAGTAGGCTACGTTTTTAAAGTTGCATGACTGGATCTATGGTTCTGAATTGCAAATTGAAGTGAAACCCTTTTATCTGGGTTTTCTGTAAACTTAGGCAGCAAATATCAGGAAAAAATTGTGCCAGGTTTTGTGTTTGTTTTTCTACTTTTATCTTCTAAAAGTTTAGAAGAATTTTTTTTTTTTAAGTTTATGAACTATGGAAACTAGTATTATTAGGTGACAGAAGGCTAGGAATTTGAGAAGTTATGGTACCATAGTCTCACAAAGCTAATAAAAAAAATGAGTTATACAGATGCAATACAAATGCGACCTGGCTTTCTCTGTTTGATGAGCCCATAAAAGATCACAATGAGATTCATCGTATGACCAAACCTGCAAAAAATCAGTTAAACTGAGTTTAATGAGCATACTGTGTCCAGAAACCCCACCTGTGTGTGGTTATTACCTTGTCACTTGGGGTAACATGAGATAGTCATAAACAATATACATCTGAAGTCAGACCCCTTGCATCACTTCTGGTTTCAAGTAAAATTAATAGGTCCTGTCTCTCCGACCCCAGCAAGGCAATCCTTTGCCTTTAAACAACCTTTGGAATTAAAGGAGTGATACTACCTGCATTGTAGGGTTGCACTTTTCTGATGTACCAGATAACTCGGGGGACAGATGGTGCATGTGTAAGTGTGTGTGTGTAAAGGCTATTCACCCCAGCATGAATACAGACTATACATGACTTTGCATCAGACAAAGGGGAACATTGCTGCCCAACCCAGACGCATGGTAAGTCTGGAGGTGTGCTTGGAAAAGCTGTTGGGGGTGATCAAGGGAGGTACTCGTAACACCAAGATAAGTGTTTCTCTGATATCTCTGTTTCTTGTATCACTCTAAGGTTATTTGTACCTTGCAACTCACTTTGTAATGAATTACTCGGATGGCCATTTAGTAAAACAGTGGCCTGTTGCTGTACTTCAAATTCAAATAATCCCCTAGCCTCCATGCTTTTCAGGGCATCTGTTGAAACTTAAACTCCTCATCCCCAAATGCTAATGGATATGGATGTTAAAATAAACAAAGTCCCTTTCAATTAATTATTGTTTGGGGATTTGTCTGTATGCTTGTTCTTGGTGTGTTTTTTAATTATTATCTGTTTGTTTGTTAAGCTTTTCCTCATGCTTTGTTGTTGCTAGTTCTGTAGGTTGTACTGAAGATAGAAAAGCCTGAGATTTCAAACAGGAACAGGGACAGTGCTGGATTCTGAGTAAATCCAGAATTAAAAGGCAAAAGATGAGCAGCCATGGCTACATGTGTATAATTTTTGAGAATGGTTCTGTAAAAGCATATCAGCCTTGCACTGAGAAAGCATAGGAAACATTTTGTGTGTGTGTGCGCATGTGTGTGAGCTGACATACACTTGTGAAGAAAATGATGACATTAAAACACAAAAATAAAGGCCAGATCCTTAACTGGTTTAAATAGATACACTTCTGCAACTTCCTTGGACCCATAGCAGTTTACATTTGCTGAGGATTTGACTGAATTTAATAATTCCAGATATCTATAAAAATAAAAGGTGTAGAAACAGTAAATAAAAAATAAGACCTGTATTACACAACGGATTTAATATCTTCATTATTCCATGGAATAAGACAATTTTACATGAAAGTACAACTTTTTTACCATAGATTAAAAGGATGGTTATTAAACTTATTGTTAATAAGACCAGACAGTTACAACTATTCAGTGAAACAAGAGCTGAAGGACTTGGGGAGGTAAAAGCAGTTATTTCAAGTCTAAAATTACATCCTGTTAGAATTCATTCGGAACAATCAGATTTGCAGTGTTAAATCTGAATCAACAAGAATTTGTTTCTGCCGTTCAGTGATTTCTAACTTCATTTGCTGAACCAGATCAGTAATCATCGTAGCTAAAAACAAATATTTTATTTATTTAGCATTCTTTCAGGCTGTCAGATGTGTTAGAGTTAGATGAGAAACAACGTGTACCATAGATAAAATAAGAGAAAGTAGAGCATAAAGGTCCTTGGCTAAAACTGAGTATATTTGCCCTTACAAGATAAGAATCTAATGGAATACTTTACTAGTAGAATATATACAACGTCATAAATCTATCATATCATAAATTCATTTTATAATTGCTGCAGCTATCCTTTATTCGTGCTAGGTTTCTTATCTATTGAGAGTTCTGTAGCTCCTGTTTAATGTTTCCTGGCTGGTTTTAGATGGTCATTTTTTTCTCATCTGTTAGGTCCTTTGGTCACGTACTTCAGTTTCCCTTGACTGGCTTTAGGGAAATTCCATTTTGTCCTTTAACTTTCCACCTCTCTTCTCTCTTGGCATCACTTATGTTCATTACACATCTCTCTTAATCTGCCCCAAAGTTTACTCTTGCTTTTTGCTGTATAACTCCTCACTGTTCACACGTGGTAATACTACATTCTTCCACTCATCTGTTACTCACTCGGTCCCTTTTAATGCATGGGAGGAAAAAAAAGGGTTTCACGCTGCCCATTGTCAAATGCATTTAAAAGAAAGTATTAATGGCAGAGAGTAAATTCTACAATTAAATGCAATTAAATGCACTAGTGAAACAGAGGAGTTTCCTGACTGCAGGACCCACATGAGCATAATCCTTCCAAGAGCTGAGAAATTCTCATCCTTTGCTGGAGCCACAGGAAGCTGAAAGGCTCCGAATGCTTTGCAGGAGCACATCATGAAATTTATGGAGAAGGCAAAGAATATTTCATATGGATGACTTTATAAAAAGTTATTCTGCTTTGTAGGGGCCTGCAGGTTTTATGGTGCTGCCTTTTTCAATGCAATAATAGTGTCAACATAGGAAGAGCCTTGGCAAAGGGTTAGTAAAGAGATAAAAATGTAAAACACTCCATTGAGAGCTAGAGTTTGCTAATTTCTCTGATGGCATGCTCCAGAAACAGCACTGCTTTATTCTTCAGTCCGGAATAACCAAACCAAATGACACATAACCATGACAGTAGGAGTGCTATGAATGCAGACAAATAGGCAAATAATCTTGCCCTTTCTTTTGGTACATGGATTGAGGTGGTTAGTTGTTATGCAGATAGCTGGAATCACATATCAAAGTGTGATTGGGTAGTCTGAACTTGTTAATAACCTAATTGATGTGCATATTAAAAAGGATTAGTTATTTACACGTGTACAATAGATGATTATCGATCTTTTTCAACTTGGCTGCTATAAAGGAAATCAATTAAACAAAATAAAATGTCATGTTTGGTACTAGGGATTAGTGCTTGCAGACTTTTCATGGCAGTAATAATTTTCCAAGGAAAAAAGCTTATGCTTGTAGGCTTCAGATTTTTGTTGTGAGGTTTTTCTTTTGGTTGCTTTGGGCAGTGGGGGGGGGGGGGACTGTTTGCATTTTTTTTTGTCTTAACTAAGAGCTTTCACATGTTCAGCTGTGTTTCAGATAATTTAAATGTTTCACTTGTGTGTTCCTCTCTCCATTTACTGCTGTGTTAACCAAACAAGAAATTCATGTGCTAACCCAGAAATAAATCATAATCCTTTAAATTACATTGAAATCTTGAAAATGTACAGGAAAATATTCTAGTAAATGTGGATCAAATGCAATAGAACATTGAACTCCTTGAAAGAACCAGCATTCTTTCAAAATTACGTGGGGTCATAAGAGCCAATCTCCACTAAAGGCAATAGGAGTTTTACTACTGTTTTCTCTGTATTTGGGATTATAATATATATATGTTATTGTATAGTGTTAAACTCTATTCAAATGTGTATATATATACATTCAGTATCAACAGAATGAGGCTGAATTAACCATCCCAGCCAACCAAGGACTGACATTTCTAAAAGATAATTCTGTGCCTGATGCATTCCTATTCAGTACAATTTATATATATAATATTCAGATTAGAATTATACTGGAAGAAAGAATAGTGAAACATGGCAATTGTATTAAGGTTGAACAATTATAATACAGCTAACTACACTGTTTAAATATTCATTTTTATGAAAGACATTCATTATGCTCTTCATCTGGTAAGTTGCTCTCACTTAAGAGTCATTTCAGTGTTCGGTCTCTGATAGAACATTGAATAAAAAAATCATAAAATATTTAAATATTTAAATGCTCTCATTATGTTTTGGACAGCTTGTATTGACAGTGTATCTCACGCTTCATTTGCAACAAAGCTTACGGTTTTTGCCACTTAGAGATAACTGCAGCTCCTCTGAGGCAGAAAGGATTTGCCACTAAGAGTTAAAATGAGAATTGCTGGGACAGCACAGATTGAAAACTCAAAGTTTCGGTGAAACTTTGACTTCAGTATGGCCTAACATGTTTGAGACTTGCACTGAACCATTATTTTAAGTTATAGGGTAATTAACAGCATTTAGACATCCAGCAGAACATACTACACCATCCAGCATAACATGTAACACCGACAAAAAATGGCATGAAATGGGATTCTTGTACATTAAGGCTTTTTAGTCTCTTAGCTTGTGTTTTGTTCTATCTTGTTCAGCACAACTTCTGCCAGTTACTGTGAAACAAAACAGGCACATCTGTAATTTCATGCACTTGCTAAACCCCCTATTCTTAAATGTGATTGCCTCAGACTGAATTGCAGATCTGGTATTACTTTTGCATGACCTGGTCCTAGATATCCACATCCCCAGTAAAAAACTTCCCTTCAGAAAGGACAATATCAGGCTGTGGTATCTGGATCACTTTTGGCTTTGTGCTGAAATCCAGGGAACTGCAGGCCGGTCAATCTCACCTCTGTGCCTGGCAATATCATGGAACAGATCCCCCTGGCAACCCTTCTGAGCCACATGGAAAACAAGGAGGTGACTGGTGACAACCAACACTGCTTCACTAAGGGCAAATCATGCCTCAAAAATTTTGTGGCCTTCTGCAATGGGTCTACAGCATCGGTGAACAAGGGAAGAGAAACTGATATTATCTACCTGGACTTGCGCAAAGCTTTGGTGATGTCCTGCACAACATGCTGGTCTCTAAATTGGAGAGATATGGATTTGATGGAGGGATCACTTGATGGACAAGGAAATGGTTTGATGGTCACACTCAGAGAGCTGTGGTCAACAGAGAATGGTAACTTTCCTCAGGGGCTGATATTGGGACTGGTGTTGTCTAACAGCTTTGTCACAGACGTGGACAGTGGGATTGAGGGCACTCTCAGCAAGCTTGCTGACAACAACAGACTGTTTGGCTCAGTTGACACGCTGGAGGAAAGGGGTACCATCCAGAGGGACCTGTCAGGCTCAAGAGGTGGGCCTGTGCAAACCTCATGGAGGTCAATAAGGCCAAGTGCAAGGTCCTGCACCTGGGTCAGGGCAATCCTAAGCACAAACACAGGCTGGGCGGAGAATAGATTGACAGTAGCCCTGGAGAGAAGGATTTACAGGTGCTGGTGGATAGGAAGCTCAACATTAGCTGGCAATATGTGCTCATAGCCCAGAAAGCCAACCGTATCCTGGGCTGTATCTGAAGAAGCGTGACCAGGAGGTTGAGGGAGGTGATTCTCCCCCTCTACTCTGCCCTCTTGAGACTTTACCTGGAGTCCTGCATTCAGTTCTGGAGTCTTCAGCACAGGAAGGGCATGGATTTGTTAGAGCAAGTCCAGAGGAGGGCTATGTTGATCAGAGGACTGGAGTGCCTCCACTAGTAAGACAGGCAGAAAGAGTTGGATTTGTTCATCCTAGAGAAGACAATGCTCCAAGGATGACCTCATAGCAGTCTTCCAGTACTTAAAGGGTACCTTAAAGGCACTTAAAGGTACTTAAAGGAAAGATAGGGAGGATCTCTTTATCAGGGAGTATAGCACAGGACAAAGGGTAACAGTTTTAAGATGAAAGAGGGGAGATTTAGATTAGATATTAGGAAGAAACATTTTACTGTGAGGGTGGTGAGGAAGAGGTTGTCCAGAGAAGTTGTTTATGCCCCATGGATGAGGCTATGAGAAACCAGATCTAGTAGAAGGTACCCCAGCCTGTGGCAGGGGGTTTGAAATTAGATGATCTTTAAGGTTGCTTCCAATCCAAAACATCTTATGATTCTATGGACACATTATTTGAAGGCAAACTGGAAAATATATATGTATATTATCAGACAGAGGCTGGCTATAAGAGCTCTTAGGCTTTCTTTTGGGTAAGGTCTTCAAATCTGAATTCTTACCTGAATATTTTGAGGAAGGTTGAGCTTTTCCAGACTACATTTGCCTCCATATTCTTTGTAAAGTCTATCAGGAATATTCTGAATGCAGGGGAGGACTGTAATCACCAGATGCCTCCATAGCTTGGCTAAAACCCGCCAGCACAGCCTTTAAGAAGATGCTGTCTTGGATGTGACGCCAAGAGCTAGCAAGCCTGCAGTGAGAGGGGAGCGGGCTGTGGCTTGGCCCCCACCACCCTGCAGTGTCCAAGGCTGTGGGCAGCACTGGCTCCAGGGGTGGCTGTTGCCCTCTGGCTTCCACCTGACAAAAGCCCCCTCCTCTGAGCCTCTCACACACACAGCTCCTGGTGGTTCATGCCTCTAACAACCCCTCCAGCCTGCAATAAACCTGCAGTTGTCACTGCAATCGCATCTTCCAGATGCATCCTCAGGCTCTGCCTAATATCTTAAGGCACAGACAGGAAGCTTCAACACTTTTTCTGTGGATTTATAATGAGCAGAAAAGTTGTAAATCAGTCTAAGATATATAATGAATTTTACTTCAGCCTTCTCTGCCCTCCTCCTGCACATCACACACGTTAGGACATAGGCTTTTCATGTTGGGGCATGGTATTTTTGCAAGTGTTGCATAATGCTTTGGCCAACAGTGCCTTATTTCTGATTTGAAGCAGCAGGTGTATGTATGGTTGTAACACAATTGTAATACAAATAACAATGCAAGCTTCTGTGAAGGTAAGTAGTTGCTTGTCTCTTCCTATGGTTAAGAGAGGAAAGAACAGCCACAGTTGCTTTATCTGTGTGAACTATTAATACACAGTGTCAGAGATAAGAGCCACTCAGGTTTTGGTGGTCATGGGAATTTTGGTGATAAGAAAAACTTTGTTGGCAAGTCTTTCAACTCAGAATTTCTCAATGATGCTTTAGGAGCCATTTTAACATGCATTACAATTCCTGGTGTCACTAACCAAGAGACAGACAAAAAAGGGACGCTCGTTCTGCAATAATGGAAATATTCAAGGAAGGCTTGTGGAATAGGAAACGTGACATAGTGTGGGGCTTGAAAGAACTATGGCAATGCAAATAACAGCAGTACTGTGCTGAGGATACTGAACTTCACTGAGCGATGTGACATTGACCGAGTATTTCCAGAAAGAGCTGTTGCAGATAACCTCACAGCATGGAAGATAAGCCGAGTAAAATATGATAGGACCCTGCTACCTGAAATACCTATAGCAGGATAAGTGAACAGAGTAGGACTAGGCACTGGATTGTGCATTTTTGGGACTGTGTTGTCCACTGAAACTGAAAGATGGCAGGATTTTCTGGAAGGGAGCACAGCAGTGAGGGAACATTTGATTATTGGATATTTGCAGTGGAGTGTAAACAAATGTGACTTATTAGCTGGTCCTAAAACAGTGTGTTACTTTTTTTTCTTTTGCAGATGTATTGTCAAGTGTTTTTACAAGCTGCCCAGTGATTCTTTTTTTTTCTCCACTAATTCTTCATACACATTACTCGTAAGTGGGAGAGTATTGGTTATTAAGAGTACCTTAAAAGTATTGCTTATTAAGTGTACCTTAAAAGTTGACTGGTGAACCTCCAAATTCTAAATAGATGCACATGGTATCATTTTAATAGAGACTCTTAGTTTGTCCTCCCCAGTCTTTGTGCCAATAACTGCATCTGACAGAATGGTTAAAATAATAATCCATTCCCTGCTTGATGTTTTTGCAACACTGATTTTATTCAGTCACAATCATGAAGGATTCTTCAGACCATTGGGCAGGATGAAGAACAATGCCTTCACAAATGCAGGGTAATCAATGATTTCTATTTTCTGAGCAAGAAGGCTTTCAATTGTACTGCAGACAAAATTCCCTCTGGTTGAATAAGTTGCTGAACTGGAAAATTTTATTTAGCAGCATTATCTCACAAGTCTCCACTGACTCATTAGGAGTGGTACAAAAAGTCCACGTTAGCTGAGTTAAATTCTGACTTCTTCCTAGATCAATATTGTCATGAGAGACTGCAGTAATCCTGCAGGTATTCTCTAACGTTAATCTTTCCTTCCCACCTACACAGAGAAGCTTCTTGGGCCCTTGGTCAGGGGCTCCTGGGGTAAACTATCCAGGTTTCTAAAATTTCCCAGCTGTAGCTCCAAAGTAAACAACCAGAATGCTAGAATAGGATGGAACTCGGTTTTATTCTGTTACACTAGTATTTACCAGAAGCCCCTAGACTTACTTCACTGATTATCAGCCAGATCAGATTTATACCTTAAATATTGTTTGATAAGGGCCCAGTTAACCAGTCAATAGAAGTTAACACAGGACTAATGTCAGTTTTGCCTGTACTTCTTCATTTATTTCTCCAATACCACGGACATTATACATGTATATCAAGAGCAAAATGTTGCTGGATGATGTTCTGTCATGCTTCCTATAGCTTCACTGAGGTATTTCCTAATGTGATAATTTCAGTCAGAAAATGCCAGCTGATCCACATGCTCCAAATTTGACCTCACCTGGCCCCATACAGGTGCACAGGACAAGCATTTCCTTGGGAAACAGGAAACCAATTTCCAAGTTCTCTTGCTGCTTGGTTGAGACTAAACTTTCAAGTCTAGCCTGCTGTTCTAAAGTCCTTCTGCGAGGGGATGAGTCTGTTCTTTGGGGATGTTCTGTTTTGTATAAAGTAGTTGTTATTTATCGATCCTGATGCAAACTTACGCTGATCTTAACCACTGGCCCATATCGAAGTTACTAGAAAGTCTCTTGTTCTCTCTGATTCTTTTTTCACTTATATTTTTTAGGGGGTGGAGAAAAGTATGTAACAAAGTACAGGTGGGAAGGGAAATAATTTCTAAAAACCACATTTCCAGTATGTATTTCACTTGGTTATTTTAGAGTTGCCTGGGTGAATGAATCTGTACACTTTTACGGTCAAATTAGAAATCTATGACTAACCTGTTGCTAACGAGTTTATAACATTTCTGGAGGTAGAGTGTCATTGGAAAGGTGAGTAAATCTATCCTACAGCTTTTACATCAACTCAGCTGTGATGGCCTTTTTTTGAGTCCAGTTCGAGTCTGACACAGAAGGAGAGAGCAGCAAGACAACTTCGCCCTTTATTCTCCTCTCTCAATGTCAAACTCTGCATTACCAGACACTGGCTGGGTCCACAACCCCCAGACAGCACTGTCCTTGCAACAGCCCCCAGGGCCAGAAGACAAATGAAAGCACCTCAGGAGGAACCTAACTAAGTAACGGTGGTGGCAGCTGGAGAGGTTAAAGGCCACCCACTATTTGCACCACAGAAAGGTCAGTATCACTGCCTTTCCTCATAGCCACTGAAAAAGTGCAAAAGATAACAGGTTTAACCTATTATTTGGAATTACCAGATTACTGTAATTGAAGCAGGGCAGGCAAAACCAATTCAAAATATTTTTAACTGTTTATATGCATGAGGGATATCGGGACAGCACACTGTCCTCTTGTGAAGTGATACCTGAGCTTGCTCTCTCTATGCCAGTTCAAGTACTGCAAATAACATAACCAGACTAGTGTGGCATGCTGCCCAGACTAATTTATCTGTCTTTTCAAAGGCAGGAAGTCTGACAGGCATGCTTTATTTAGTGCCTCAGTTGTCACTAATGAGCACTGTGTAGCCAGAGCCTCTGAACAGTACAATAATCAATTTAAAGTAGCTCTTGCAAGAGCTCATTGAGGTTGAGTTCTCAGCCCTGTTAATGATGCAAGATGAGAGTCCATCGAGGTAGACTAGCTGTCTAGTGTAAGCTGGCAGGAAAACTACAGAAGCACAATATGAGGTAGAAGACATCTCCATAGCTGGAAACATGCACCCCAGCTTCAGCTTCTGACAGTCGTTACAGAAATACCAAGGTTGGCCCACCTGTGTACCTACTAAAAGTCAAAGCTAGGACATCAAGGACTGGGGACAGTGCTCAACTTGTCCTTGAAAAAATCTCACCTGCAGTCTGTAGTGACCCTATTCCAGTTGTTACTGCATTTGAAGTTCTTCAGCATGCTGTTAAGTCAGGCCATCAGCGAGAGGGCAGCAGAGATGTTAAGCCTCACTGCTCTTTGCTTTGACACTGTTATCAATTTTTCACTTCTTTTGTCTGTTTAATCTATTTCATTTTTCAAAGCAATCAACTGTCTACTAAACTTATTTTCTTTCCAAGGATTATTACCTTTTTTTATTTTGAAATGTTATTGGCAGGTATGATGTGGGCAAACTGATACCCAATGCAATAATCAAGTAGATACAGCTGAATCCCAGTTTCCTGATATAATCATATTAGAAGAAAATATTCTGTTATACACATGAGACCCTAACAAAGTCAACACAGCTGCTCATGTGTAAAAACAGGAGAACTTGATCCACTAAGTTCAGCCAGAGCTGGCAGCTTTCCAGATTTTCTGAACTGAACTATTCTCATTTCAGACATCCCAGTCACCAGTAGGAGCCAGTAATATTCAACACTCGAGCAGCACTTCCTAGAGACAGTCCTCTCTAGAACTGATTAAAATAACATAACCTCCAGGAATATAATAGCTACAACTCTATTTACATTCATTGCTTGAGGGTATATTAGTTTACTGTGCATTATATTGTAACATTAGAAATATTATTTATCATAGCCAACTCTTTGCTCAGAGGCATTTGTAAAAGTCAATTAATCTACCAGTTCTATTCTATTGGTTCAGAAAACTGTATTTCCATTCCTGATCTGTCTTTCCTCTAAACTGCAATTTTAGTTTGTCCCTGACTCCCCCTTTTTTCTAGTTTTCATCTCAAACCCAGAAATAATAAATTGGAATATCTAAGCTTTAACTTCAAGCTCTGTGCTGCCTTTCCAGAATATGGTGACTAATACCTCCCTCTTTCCTTCCATGCTCTTCCACTCTGGCACCTCCATGCATGGCACCCAGGCTACGTCTGCTTCAGAGAAGAGTTTAGGATTTTTTTTTTATTCTAAACCATGATAGCATCTTTTTTCCTTCTCTAAACGTCTAATGGACTCACGTGCTCTAATCACTTCACATCTCAAGGATTCTTTTCATCAGTTTTGATAAAGGATGTCTTATACAAGAAGCATCTTTCTGAAAATAACATCTCCCTTACCTAAGGCTACTTCATTAACTTCTTTCACATCTGCCCTCAGATATGAAAATATACACTTATTTTTCTTTAATACTAAAAAATTATCTAGTCTATTAATGTGGGATGGTTCTTGTCACCATTTTGGCCATGCATTCTTTGTAGGCTCTTACATTTTATCTTACACGTATTTTGTATCTTGAAATTTAATTTGACTCAGCTCAATAATACAGACTGGTTTTGGTGATGCATTCATATAGTACCCAGCCTGTAGGGTGTATAATAACAAGGATTGACAAACACTGCACAAGCATAAATTACGATATCAATAATACCTTAATTTATATAGGAGGAACAGCAACTATCATTTCAGTGGGGATTTTTTTACTGCATCCATATTGTCATGCTTGCCACTGCTAAAATAGATACCTAGAACATGGAGTTTCTAAATAGCATGAGATACTGGAAATGCAGGATGATGAGGGAACCTGTGGAAATTATTAAAAAACAACCAAAACCAACCAAATAAGATTTAATACACTATGAGTTAAGCAAAACCAGTAAGAAACAAATGACTAATGATATTAGAAGCTTCTGTTATTTTCTTCCACGTTTTCATATTAGTTGGCAGACAAAAAGGAGGAAACCAATGATAAATTCCAGTGAACTTAAGATATTTTGTCTTTAACCAAACGTAGTGGTCTCATCATTATAAAAGTTAGTTCTATAGTAAAGCCAACACTAATATAAGATAGAAAAATGCATTGCTACTGCTACTTCTGTTTGCTGAAACACACATGCATTCAGTGCTTCAAAATGCGTAACTCATCCCCACTACAGCTGAAAGGCATGCCAGCAGATTACTGCTTTTGGAACTAATACTTTAGCCTTAGAAAAGACCATATTAAAACATACTTTATTTTGTAGGTCTTTCTCAGAACCCTTTTCCTGCCAATATGTAAATAAGATGCTAATCGAGAGGTGTGCAGGGAAAACACATTCTGACACGCTGGCGCGTAACATTTTCGAGCAGTACACAGCACATTTATCATTATGTTAATGTGAGATCCCAAAGGCAGTACTGCCTTTAAGGCATACTTGAGCATGCCAAACTTTTCCCTTTTGTAGGAGGCAAAGTAGAAGATAGATTTGTCATTCATGAAAATGTGAAGCTTCCCTGAGTTATGCACAGCAGTCAGAAGCCCTAAATTAAAATAATATTTTGGTTTTGTGCGGTGGTATTTTTTCATTTGTAAACCATGAGCAATTTATTATCCCCATTGTTTTGCCCCTTTTAGAGATAGTATAACTGAGAGATAAAGTTTAATGCAGCTTTTTCCAATAATGCTGGTTGGAGTCCCATGCAGTTGGGCTGCTAATGGCATTAAACACAAGTGGTTTTATTTTCCTTTCTTTCATAACATATATCTCTAAAGATTGTCTAGATAAACAAGCGAGCAAACAACCACCAAAGAACACAAGATCACAGAGAGTTCCTGAAGTATTTGCTCAAACCACTTGCTCAAGGTTGCACAGCAAATAAGTGCAAGGGCTGAGAAAAGATTCATGACTTCTATTTCCCAACTCATTCTAACCCTCAAGTCAGATAGTACTCCAAAAGCTTAAAATGTGTTTCAAATGTCATTTGAATCTTCTTTGAAAAAGGATGCAAATCTCAAGGTATGACTTCTGGTAAGGTTCTGAGAATAGCTTTTTCCTGTGAGCTTTAGGTGGTGAGATTTAGCTATATTCCCATATCAGTAGATGTGCCCAAACTTTCAGGTATATGAAGTCAATTTGAAGATGTAATTGATAATGACTTAGCCTGTATCTATTTATGTTTCTCCTTCTACTTGTCAAAAAGCAAGGCACAGAAATATCAATGAAAATATACAAAATTTAAGGTGAAGGAAGACATTCCAATACAGAACACAATGCTTTCGCCTCAGTCTTCACTGGCAATTGCTCCCCTCACCTCTCCGGAGACACTGGATGCTGACCAAGGGGGTGAAGCTGTTCCTGCTGTAAGGGAAGATCAGATTTGTGACCGTCTGAGGAACCTGAATGTATATAAATATGGGACCAGATGAGATGCATCCTAAAGTTCTGAGGGAAATGGCTAATGTAGTTGTCAAGCCACTCTCCAGATGTGAAATTTCATGGCAGTCAGATGAAGTCCTTAGTCACTGGAAGAAAAGAAAATAGCGCACATCTTTAAAAAGGGTAGAAAGGAGGACCCTGGGAACTACCTGTCAGCCTCACCTCTGTGCCTGGGAAGATCATGGTACAGGTCCTCTTAGAAGCCATGCTAAGGCACATGGAGGACAGGAAGGTGAATCAAGACAGCCAGCATGGCTTCACCAAGGGCAAGTCCTGCCTCACTAACCCAGTGGCCTTCTATGTGGAGTGACTACATCAGTGGACAAGAGAAGACCCACGGCTGTCATCGATNGGACAAGCTGGAGAAGCGGGTCTGTGTGAACCTCATGAGGTTCAACAAGGCCAAGTGCAAGGTCCTGCACCTGCATTGGGGCAATCCCAACCATATCCTGGGTAACTGAGCAAGCAAAGTCTACATCTGAACAATGTAACATGCAGGGAGGACTTCAGTGTGGGTTTCTCTCAGTTGCCTGGAATCTTCATAAAATGGTATGTATTTATAAAACAGAGGAAAAACTACAACTGACATTCAACCTTGTTAAAGCCAAACAGAAAAGGGCACTCCATTTTAAGAGATTCATGAGGAATAGTTTAATCATTGAACAGTGGGAGACCTTAAAAAGGTACAAATAGCTTTGCTAAGGAAGACAGAAGTACCTATTAAGAAAGGGAAACCACAAGTTAACAAGATATCTGAAAGCAGAAAATAAATGAAGAATTGTTAGTTGAGTAGAAAGAAATTACTTCATTTCAGTAAGGAACACAACTAATGAATGCCATTCACTGGTGCAGTGTTGTTTTGTAGTAAGCTATCAGCACTGTTGCCCCAGAGCTAGTGTTGAGCCTTCACTTGCTATCGGCATTAATGGACACAAGCCAAAAAAATCAGAATCTGTGTTTCAGGTGCTTCATAGTCTGTGCTTTCATTTCATATACCTTCATGGCAATTAGGTAAAGCAAAGTATTATTTTTGCATTATCCATAATCCTCTTATTTACTAGCCTTTAAGTCAGTGGATTTTTATAAAATTAATTAAATAATAATCTAAAATATAAATACAACATAATAAATCAAAGTAATGTTCTTGGGAAGGTAAAAAATCAAGAACTGTTCTCCTAGACAGTACTTTCTTTGGAAGCATTGCAGCAGGCATTTTAAAGGACTGAATGAGGCTTTGCTGTGCACATCTGAACGTCTTGCTGCTGTCTCTGACACTGCTTAAGTTGCTGTTGTGACAACAGAAAACCTCTCATTGACTCTAGACCTTGCCACCATACTCCAAGTGAACTTGAGGAGAGTACATGTTGTCCTTCACAAATGTTTAGCTGCAGTACCCTTAAAGGCCTGCTTTCTAAGTTGCAGAAGCAACAAGCAAAGTCTTTTCACGCATTAATGAATCATGTCCTTATCTAGCTGCACAGGTAAGCACATAACTTCACTAGCGTTAGCTGGAAATCGTCAGCCACCCAGCCTGAAGGAGTAAAGATTAACCGAGCTTCAGGGGTCAGTGAACAACTCGCACTTCTCACTTCTTTTTTTGCATCACGTTGTAGATGTTCCCAGGTTTAGGGGTGTATAACTACAGGTAAATAATTCCAGAGATGAAAACACAGCTCCAAAAAGGGTGTATCAAGTTCTCCCTTCGTGTTCCATTACCAACTGCAAGCCCTGACAAAGCAGGAGGCTAAGACAGTGCCCTCGTACAGAGCACATACCTGCTNTGTAGTTGTCAAGCCACTCTCCAGATGTGAAATTTCATGGCAGTCAGATGAAGTCAGTCACTGGAAGAAAAGAAAATAGCGCACATCTTTAAAAAGGGTAGAAAGGAGGACCCTGGGAACTACCTGTCAGCCTCACCTCTGTGCCTGGGAAGATCATGGTACAGGTCCTCTTAGAAGTCATGCTAAGGCACATGGAGGACAGGAAGGTGACTCAAGACAGCCAGCATGGCTTCACCAAGGGCAAGTCCTGCCTCACTAACCCAGTGGCCTTCTATGTGGAGTGACTACATCAGTGGACAAGAGAAGACCCACGGCTGTCATCGATCTGAACTTCTCTAAGGCCTTTGACACAGTCCTCCACAACATCCTTCTCTCTGTATTGGAGAGGTATAGATTTCATAGTTGGACTATTTTGTGGATAAGAAATTGGTTGGGTGGTTGCACCCAGAGGGTAGTGGTCAATGGCTCAATGTCCAGAGGGAGATCCGTGACAAGCGGTGTCCCTCATTGGTCCATACTAGGACCAATGTCGTTTAATATCTTTAAGGACATGGACGATGGGATCAAGTGCACCCTCAGCAAGTTTGCTGATGACACCAAGCTGAGTGGTGTAGCTGTCATGCCAGAAGGCCAGGATGTCATCCAGAGGGACCAGGACAAGCTGGAGAAGCGGGTCTGTGTGAACCTCATGAGGTTCAACAAGGCCAAGTGCAAGGTCCTGCACCTGCATTGGGGCAATCCCAACCATATCCTGGGTAACTGAGCAAGCAAAGTCTACATCTGAACAATGTAACATGCAGGGAGGACTTCAGTGTGGGTTTCTCTCAGTTGCCTGGAATCTTCATAAAATGGTATGTATTTATAAAACAGAGGAAAAACTACAACTGACATTCAACCTTGTTAAAGCCAAACAGAAAAGGGCACTCCATTTTAAGAGATTCATGAGGAATAGTTTAATCATTGAACAGTGGGAGACCTTAAAAAGGTACAAATAGCTTTGCTAAGGAAGACAGAAGTACCTATTAAGAAAGGGAAACCACAAGTTAACAAGATATCTGAAAGCAGAAAATAAATGAAGAATTGTTAGTTGAGTAGAAAGAAATTACTTCATTTCAGTAAGGAACACAACTAATGAATGCCATTCACTGGTGCAGTGTTGTTTTGTAGTAAGCTATCAGCACTGTTGCCCCAGAGCTAGTGTTGAGCCTTCACTTGCTATCGGCATTAATGGACACAAGCCAAAAAAATCAGAATCTGTGTTTCAGGTGCTTCATAGTCTGTGCTTTCATTTCATATACCTTCATGGCAATTAGGTAAAGCAAAGTATTATTTTTGCATTATCCATAATCCTCTTATTTACTAGCCTTTAAGTCAGTGGATTTTTATAAAATTAATTAAATAATAATCTAAAATATAAATACAACATAATAAATCAAAGTAATGTTCTTGGGAAGGTAAAAAATCAAGAACTGTTCTCCTAGACAGTACTTTCTTTGGAAGCATTGCAGCAGGCATTTTAAAGGACTGAATGAGGCTTTGCTGTGCACATCTGAACGTCTTGCTGCTGTCTCTGACACTGCTTAAGTTGCTGTTGTGACAACAGAAAACCTCTCATTGACTCTAGACCTTGCCACCATACTCCAAGTGAACTTGAGGAGAGTACATGTTGTCCTTCACAAATGTTTAGCTGCAGTACCCTTAAAGGCCTGCTTTCTAAGTTGCAGAAGCAACAAGCAAAGTCTTTTCACGCATTAATGAATCATGTCCTTATCTAGCTGCACAGGTAAGCACATAACTTCACTAGCGTTAGCTGGAAATCATCAGCCACCCAGCCTGAAGGAGTAAAGATTAACCGAGCTTCAGGGGTCAGTGAACAACTCGCACTTCTCACTTCTTTTTTTGCATCACGTTGTAGATGTTCCCAGGTTTAGGGGTGTATAACTACAGGTAAATAATTCCAGAGATGAAAACACAGCTCCAAAAAGGGTGTATCAAGTTCTCCCTTCGTGTTCCATTACCAACTGCAAGCCCTGACAAAGCAGGAGGCTAAGACAGTGCCCTCGTACAGAGCACATACCTGCTGGTGCCACAGCGTGCGTGTCCGTGAGCAAGACCCCGAGTCTAAATGGGCCAGACAGATGCAGGTGAGAAAGGTGAGGGCAGTACCAGGAGCTGAACCACCTAGCTGAAAGGTCACGCTGCAGGTTTATAAACAAGCCAGGATCCTTAGCCCTAACCACCACAACAACTCAGACTCAGACACAGCACTTCCAAAGTCCTTGGCAGAAGTAGTTAAGTGTCGCCCACTGTGAGGCTCTGTCTCAGGGTACAGGGTTTAATTGCTGGGAATGTCAAATGAGAAGGGCTAATAATGACCTAAAAGAAATGTTTGTATTTTTACTGAAACATCTGATTACTTGGGTAATGCTGTGGGAGTAAAACACTCCAATGCAATCACTGATTTTTTTTCTGAGGGTCATTCTCATATATATATATATAAAAATATTTGCACAGTGCAAATATATATTAATATTTGCATAGTGTTGTTACTGACTTGGTACTCATCTCCATTCCTATTACCCAAAATTTATATACATTTATAAAATGGCTGATACTGCTACACCATGAAGCTTCCTGAATATCCAGCACTTTAAAGGATTGCTTTATGACAAGTTCCTGTAAGTAACAATTTTGTTCAAACTGCAGCTCCATTTTATTGTCACTCTGTGTCCCAGGTAAGAAAAGGAATAAGGTAAGAAAAGGCACACCTGGTGCCTCCTCTTCATCTGGACTCATTATCTGCCTGCTAATGAGATGAGTGCATCAACAATTGCAGCTATTCCTACAGAAATTTTTGTGCAAGTAGTGATTCAGTCTTTCAATATTATTGTTTCAAACATAACTAAAGAAATATAACATTTTTCAAGGAAACATCTAGAAGTATGAATAATTTCACAGTCGAGTCATTCTGTGTCCACCACACACACTCAAGTGCAGGTTCTTATAATCAACTTCAAAATCCGCGTTTTTGTCTCATTTTAAACACCATTAATTATTTGCTACTGAGAGTACAAACCCAGTGTTTTTCACATTACTGCATTTCTCAGATTTAACTTATTGCCATGTAATTGCCGAACGTTTAAAAATAGAATGGCATTTAGTCCCAGAACATGTCACAGAGGAGTCTTAACCAGCAGGAGATGCCTGTTTAATCACTACTTTGAATTGTTAGAGATGCAGCATAAGAACTATAGAAACATTTGCCTTAAAAATTAAACTATGGAGAATATCAGGACTGCAAAAGACTGCCTTCCTAAAGAAAAAAGAAAATTACAACATTCACAAATAAATCTGTACATCTTTTCTGTGTGTTTATAACAGTAAAGCTTTCCCATGATTGTACAGTGATGATTTAGGGATTTCATTAAAACCATGACACCCTGATCACAAACACAGATAATTTGCTGGTGCCTGAAGATAGATGTTCAACTTGCCTGCACTGCACTTAGGATGCAGCACAGTGTCATAGTGTTCTGAACACTTACTGCCCACACAGTTTTGATCCACCTCGCACCACTCTGTAACAGAGACTGAACATGCTGGAAATAGCTACCCCAGTAAAACCTCACACAGTAAAAGTGACTCCCTTTGTAGTCCTTAATGTGGCATTTCTAGTTCAATCACACTTCTAACTGCACAGCCAGAGATCTATTTCACATGATAAACAGACCTATATTTTAAACAGAAATCAATATTATTCAGCAGTCTGTGATGACTACCCTTTGTCTTAACTAATACACATTCCTAAAGCTGTTCAGGTCCTCTAAGCGTCTACTCAAGAGGATCCAATGAATCTGAAGAAGCTGCAAGTAATGTGCTTGCTGCCAGCCTTCATTTTTCGGTGAATTCTGAAAAGATTTTGTATGTGAAGGACTTCAGGTACAGAAAAGACTCTTTTTGTTCTCTTTTATACCCATATCAGGACCGTGATAACCATTGGCTTCCTCATCAGAGAAAAAAACCTTCTGAAATCTCACATAAGCCTGTCAAGATTTACCAGGAGTGCGTTGTGCTGTTCCTCAAAGATCCAGCAGAGCACACAGGATAAAGCTCATTCTCCTGGGAAAGCTAGGAAACACCTTCTTGCTTTGCACTGCATGCTGGTTTTGGTTTTCTCTTTGCTAAAACGACATTAATTTTACTACTAGAAAGACACTCAGCAGCATATTTATTATTTACACTGTTTATTAACACACTTGTGTTATCTGTCTCTGAAGCTGTGTGACTCCAATAGTTACTGCCCAAAAACTTTATAGTCCAGGATCAAGAAGAGCAGGCAGCATAATTATCTACATGAATCACGGTCTCTGCCTCACTGCTTGCACACTGCCAGAATCAGAAATTATTATTCCTAATAACAAAATTCAAGATACAAGATCCACAATGTTGCGCTGGTGCATCTGCTTAGAAGAGGACTACACCAACCCTTATACCCTCGTTACCCACCAGAGAACCACACCTTTGTGTATGCGCTGGGTATCTCTGCACAGCACAGGGAAGCACAGACATGTTAAAACTGCCCCACTGCAGTAAGTTGTGTACTATTTTAATTGTATGAATTAGCTAATTCATAGTATCATTATTATTAATAATAATTAAATCTGCAATATTTTATATTACATTACACTGTCTAGCCAAGAGTGCAAAATACTGTTACAACTGAACCACAATGCTGTAAAGATGGGTGACAAGCCATCTGCACCTCCCAGTCTGCATAAAGATGATGATCTGATGTTATATAGCATTTAATTCTCTTGTAAAAATCATGCATTATCATGGGCTTTTCATACATAAAAACTGCAGACTTTTTGATCTAGTCCTAAAGCTTGCGTTGCCTTTTCCATACACACACACAGCCCCCATCCCTTTCACTAGGATCACTTCTGGACAACCCTGAACATACATTATTGCATCTTGCATGAAATCAGAGAATAATTAAATGCATAAACATGCATGTGATGATCAGTATAGTCTAACAGAAAACTTTGCAAATAAAAATGCATGAGGTTTATAGTTAATGATCTTTTGCTGTGAAAACATCCATTTAAACAGTTTTCTTATTTTGGCTGTTGGTCCACCAATTAATTGGAGGATTTGACCTTTCTGTTCTTTAAGTATTCACTTCTTTACAGTGGTTGGAAACTTTGATGAAGCAATTTCTGTATGAGAAATGCCATTAAACTAAAGCTGTTTTCTTAAATATGCAATACCATTTTTTATACCGCTGTTTTAGGGGGAAAAAAACATTATATCTGCAATACTTCCAGGTGTTTATTTGCTCAGATTTTTCGTAGCGCAGTTTTTCAATACTTTGGAATAGGGCTCCGTTATGTAGTTTGTAGGGATACAATGGAGGAAAGAAGGTTTACTAGAAATTTTCCTACTGTCAGTAGATAGAGTGTAGCAGCGATACTTTATTCCAGAATTTCTTGCCTTTGTAAGGAAATAATAAATGTGTGCTCTCTTTGTTTTTAGGAAATATGATTAATGATCTTCTTATAATAGAGGTGGATAAGTATGCAACGATGCACACATTTAATTCCTATCTACTTGTATTCAGGAGAATTTTCTGCAGCATGTGTTGCTTCGTAGAAATCTCCTGTAGCACATCCATGTATTCAAGCCACTGAAGGCTTGGATCTCATTTTTGCTATAAAATCCCCATTGTACTGCATGACTTTTAAGTCTTTGAGACTGTGCCTGCAAAACAGCTGGACAGTCTTAAGGAGGTTTAAGGGCTTTAGATTTAATACTGGACTATATACCCCAGTAGATTTGGGAATGACAAATGCTGAGTGCAGGCGGTCTCATGGAGCCTTCTGCTGGCACTTGCTCTGAAGTCCCACACTCCAGAGCTTCTCTTATCTCCCACCCTACGGCCACTAAGGTACTTGAGAAAAGGAATTTTGGCAGTGGAAAGAACTTGGAAATATCATTTTACCTCCTCTGACACCTTCTGAAAAAAAAGGATAAGTCCTTCCTAAATTTGACACAAAGCCAAATCCTTAGCCTACTTGATGCTGTCAGCGAGTAGAGAGGCAGGGAAAAAGCTTGTATTGATTACAGAAGGTTAACCCCAAAGGGACTGTGAAAATGTATTTTTTCACACAGCTTTAAGAAAAATTGTGTGGGCTTCAGAGATGCTAAAATGTTGTTTTGAAGTTGTAAGCCGTGTCTAACAGCTTTAGTAATATGCAAAGTTGGAGCTACAGAAGTTATCCAATGTATATTTACTAGGTGTACGGGGGAAAGAATAATCTGCATGTAGGAAGTGTGCCCTACACTATTTAAAGGACTATCCACTTTTATCAGTTGATTAGATATGAGTAATCAAATAAAAGATTGTGTAAAAATGTGGACAGTCTCCTTGTGGAAACAAGTCAGTAAAGCTTTTGACACTGTTTCTCACAGTAACATGCTGGAGAAACTGGCTGCCATTGGCGTGGACAGGCACAGCCTCTGCTGGGTTAAAAACTGGCTGGATGGCTGGGCCCAAAGGGTGGTGGTAAACGGAGTTAAATCCAGTTGGAAACCAGTCACAAGCAGTGTTTCCCAGGGCTCAATATTGGGTCCAGTCCTGTTTAAGATCCTTATGAATGATTTCGATGAAGGCATTGCAAGTGTGGATCTGCTTGAAGGCAGGGAAGCTCTGCAGAGGGATCTAGACAGGCTGGATCGATGGGCTGAGACCAACAGGGTGAGGTTCAACAAGGCCAAGTGCAGAGTCCTCCATTTGGGTCACAAAAACCCCATGCAGCGTTACAGGCTTGGGGCAGAGTGGCTGGAGAGCTGCCTGGCAGAGAGGGACCTGGGGGTGTTGGTTGGCAGCAGCTGAACATGAGTCAGCAGTGGCCCAGGTGGCCAAGAAGGCCAGTGGCATCTTGGCCTGTGTCAGACCCAGCATGGCCAGCAGGAGCAGGGAGGTGATTGTGCCCCTGTGCTCAGCACTGGTGAGGCTGCACCTCGAGTGCTGGGTTCAGNCCATTGCTGGAGGTTTTTAAAACACGGGTAGATGATTTTTTTAGGGACATAGTTAATAAGGAGACAGGCAGGGTTGGACTCGATGATCTCAGCGATCTCTTCCAACCTTACAAGTCTATGATTCTATGATTCATTATTCATGATATGATTGCAGCATATATTTTACCACTCAAAGTGCACACACACATAGCTTTTATCTAATAGTGCGTGGAAAAGCTATGTTAAAAGTACCACAGGTTTCTGAAGTTCTCTTCAATGTTTTCCAATAACATGTAAAAAATGTTCTTGTCTGCTACTGGAAGTGATCCCTATCAGTTCTACTTAATAAAACTCCTAGAGCTTTCATTTTCACACACCTTCACATTCTTCACAACCAGCAGTATTGATATGCCATATAACAGCCTATCTCTAGGATGACTGCAGTAAATAAGTACTACTAAAAATATCACAAAGATTGATTCCTTTTTTTCCAGCCCGGTTATCTATGCTCAAATGATTATATAGTTCCCCTGGACATAAACACAAATAGCAAAAAAAAAAAGCCTTTGAGAAGCAGTGCAGAACAATCTGGATGAACACAATAATCTGGAGAGAGTGGGCAAAACTTGACCGAAATTTATACACATTAAGTCACTCTCTTCTACATAAAGAGTGAAATATCAGGACATCTATGGTCATCTAGTCTACCCAGGGTTTCCCCCAGCCACTTTGCAATGAACTCTATTTATTGCTACCTGATCGAGCAAGTGGTGGATTCTGATGCAGACTCCACTGGCACCACTACAAATGTGTTTGCAAGGTTATCCTTCAATACAATGCAGTTTCACTGTGCCTCAGATGAGCTGCTCTGATCTGTAATAACAGATCAATAAGTCTACGTTCACTAGCCTTGGTGTGGCAGAGGCAAAAAGAAAGAGCCCGGAGAGGAAGTCAGAGGTGAGTTGCTTCCAATAATCCTTCAACAACGTTGAGTACCACCTTTCTCACAGTTTTTCTCAGTGGCTTTGCTCACTTATGCATACCAACAACAGATAACATTATCTGAAAAAGCATAAGGATCCCACCCAGTGCCTGACTTCCACTCCCCAAGAAAAATACTTGCTCTTTTCCATTCAGTCAAATTTCCCCAAGAGCACGACAAGAAATTTCCATTAGAAACTTGATGTGGAGGAGCACTGGGTGTAGAGGATCAGGCTGCAGAGGTGGGGGTGTGGAGGGGTAAATAGGTTGTCAGGGAGCAGTGCAGGGCGTATGGTTTTTACCTCTGAAGAGGGCAAATAACACATCAGTGATTTGGGGAAAGCAGAGCATAGGGTTAGTGGCTTTAAAGCAAACCAACAGAAGCAAAAGCCATGGAGACGGACCTTTGCTTAAAATATTAGCAGGATTTTGCTTTGCGATTAAGTATCAGCTTTCAGAAAGGAGATAAAGCAGTTTGATAACTTTGGTTTAGTAACAGATCATATAGCACCAATAAAAAAAGGAACAACCCCCCCTCATTTCTTCCAATGCTAAAGCGTTCCCAGCTAATGAAAACTGTGACAGAGTCATTACCACCATAGGGGTTCTGATTACATCTGTTGATGCAAGATTGATTTTTCTTGGCCCAAAGTCAACTGCCATCTCTGCAAACAGTTCACAGCAATCCAGCCCATGGGGGGTTATTTTAGAGCCGCTGTCCTAGGCAGCACTGTTTGGTTTACTGTTTTCTCGTGAATGCTCCCAGACATTTTGGTGCCTCTGTAAGTATGGGGCTCACCAACAGCAGCCAATATGGGTCATAAAACACTGTAATAGAAGATTTCCATTTCAGCTGTGATTCTGTCCTGAATTCAGGGCGGCTGCCTCTGAAACACTATACTTAAAGGTGTTTATGATTCAGAAGAAATTTCCAGCTCATACAGCAGTTGCAGCCTTTATCTCTTTGGCTTTGATCTCCTGTGTAGCCTCTTAAATATAATTAAAGTGTCACATCATGTCCCCCTTCTCACTTTCTCTCTGAAACAAAACATTTATGTACAAACTAGGAACTTCAAACAAAGACAGTTCCAAGGAGTAATGAAAAAAATTTGGGGTGTTTCAACTGCATCACGTATACAATTTCCCAGAAAACGTGATGTATTTCATCCTGGCAAACTCCTGAACCAGAATTTTTAATTACATTTTTCCTAGCATAGTATATGTTACTGCAATTTCTCTTAATGTCTGCCTTTGCTAACATGGAATTGGGTGAACACTAATATCCTTCTTATAGCACAGCATTAAATGAATTTGGCAATGCTATAAAACTGTACAAACTTCAGCTTGTGGCTTGACCTGTCGATTAAACACATGAAAAAAATTGTAAGCAAATCTCAAGTTAATTGAAACTTTGAACAAAGCTGTGAATTATTACAAAGTTTTAACATAAGCTGAGGAGAGTAGGGCTCAGCTGTCTCTCTAAACTCCATCCAAGCTCAATGTCTAAGAAGATATGAAGTGCACAGTATCGCTATAACCCATACATTTTATTTCTTACTCTGTATGGAGTTTGGCACAGCAAGCAACAAAATCCAAATTACTTTTCCAAGCTCTTTTACATCATCCTGTTAAAATCTGAATTCAGACCTCAGAACATTTGTATCTCCATCAAGGATTTTCAACTTGTTATTACCAAGATCTTTCCTAGCATCTGGAATTGCAATAACACATTGCATTCCAAGTACTTATGCGTTTACCCTCACAATACTCCCTCTCATCTCTTAAAAGCAAAAGTATCGCAATCTTACAGGTGAGGACCTGAGGGACAAAATGATTACATGATTTACCTGTCACAATGGAATTTTGAATCACAGTGAAATTTTACCTGATGCTGAAGAACTGCTTTTACACTGATAATATAATCCTATACAACAAGAAGAAAAAGTGAAAATAGTATGTTAAGAGGGACAGCTGATATGATTAGCTCAACTGAACCTAACAGATTACATGAAAAACTAATTAATTACATGGAATACTGATGCATTATATGAAAGACTGATGAAACCCCTGAACGTACTGTGCTGAGTTTCATTAGAAGTGTACTTGCTTTGGAGTAAGTGATAGCTTGCTCAGAAAGGCAGAAGCTCAGCTGCTCATGGTTAACGCTGCAAGACACAAATACAGAACGGGATACACACTGGGTTGCACTTATGTGAAGAGTTTCTATGAAATCTACCTGAACAAGGTGCCATCAAGGTACTGGCCCTGTTGAATGTCCTGAGCCACGAGGTGTTAGACTTGCTGTACCTGCACAGTATGGGTGTGAATGCATTAGTTTTTGTGCTTCCTGGGACCACTAGGACAAGCGAACACACAAAAGTGCTTTGCAGTGATTCTGAATGCAGCTATTGCTTAACACCAATCAAATGACGAGTTGGGCATCCTTGATTTAATTAGTTTGTCTGTGAGAAGATCATAAAATGATCCATTCAGATTCACAAATACTTATGGGGGGAAACCCACAACACAGACATTTCTTCAAGTTAATAAAAGAAGATACTGCAAGATGTTGCCAGTGGATAGGAATAGAAGCTATATCAGCTCCAGTGATTAAGATTGATATGATTATTTTTCACCTTTAATGCAAGTCTCATGATTTAGAGATTTTTCATAAAGCCTCCAACTGCTGTAATTGTTTCATTCCTAGCATCTCTGTTTCCACTAAAAAAAAAAATAAAAATTCCATCCCTCAATGACTGCATGCAAACTGCACGCATTTAAACTCTGAACACTGCAGTCTTAAGTACCAGAAGAATGAAAAGAATGCCCACAACTTATTTATGTATGATGTTGGCAAGGGAGAAATTAAGTTGGAAAGTAAAAGCACAGCAGTTTTAAGTGACCATGGGAGGTACACAGGAACAGATTGCACAGACTCGCCCCATTACTTGAGTCTTAAATTTGCATGAGTATCTGGAATGAAAAAAAAAAACGTTAACTCAAACTTTTGGACATCCAGATATTAAAGGTGTCTTGGCCTTTGTTGTGCAAAAAGAGAAATTATATGCCTGTTGTATTTCTTCCTGGATTTTAAAAAAATCCCACACTATATGAGCGACAGCCCCATGCTCCACTCGCAATGCATCTTAGAGAGATACTCTGTCCGCCTCACGCTGACACACAATACCCACCTGGTACATTCTCAGAGGATCAGTCATCTTTCAGCCACAGACTGCTACCTAATAAAAGACTGAGAAAGAAAAACAAATAAAACAAAACTAGATACTCAGAATGAAAGGATAACTAAACAAAATAGAAGCCAAACATCCTTGAGAACGTGTGACTCCTCCAAGTCAGTGTTTTACAGGTAAATGAAGGCTAGATGATTGAGCACACAGCAGCACATTCTCTTTGGGGAGAAAAGAAAAAAAGAAAAAAGACACATAATCCAATCCTGTTAGCATATGTTGTAGGTGAGATTTTGGTCATATCCGACATCAGCTGATGTAACAAGTTTTGTCAGCAGCTTGATGTGACAGCACAACACAACTTGACAGAACCTCAAATGAGGTGATTGCTTCAGGTGTGTTTTGTTTGGAAACACAATCTTTCACCAGGTTCCAGTCTTTGAAATAGTGCCAGGCTCGAGCAGACTCTCACTGTTGGAAGACTCAGATATTTTTTGTCATGTTCACATGATGACGTTTCTTCTCGGTATGCTCTGTAAAGCACATGGGACTGTCGTACGTATCTCTTTAAATGAACTTACGTGCTGAGCAGAAGCACTGTTATTATTTCCAGAGCCCTACTGTTTCAGATATATACATGAGATAGCGCCAAATACTAAGCAGGAATATCCATACTTTTCACAGTTGTAAATTTGGACCCTAAATATATTCATTTTGGAGGGAGAACTGAAAATATGAAGCAAAATGAATGGAGAAAAAAGGTGAACTATTTGCAAACTTTTTTTGAACTATTTTGCAGACCACTGCCCATTCATTACATCAAGAAATTGTCCTATCTGTCTATCTAAACTGATGTCTTCTTGCCCAATGTCCTTGTAGTGCACTTAGTCCGTTGATGACATCTTGCTCTATGCCAGCACAACCAATCAAGAGATTACCAGAAGCTCACTTGAAGAGAAGAGCCATGCATTCTCACAGAAGTCTTCTGAGCATGCTGCACAAATAAAGGATAAGGCAAAAAGGATACAAAGAAATATTATTATTTATTACCTTTGACTTATCTGGGTAGAAGATAATGCTAATTATCCAGCTGTCCAAAGTGGGCCACTGCACTTCCAATTGTTGTACAAAACCAGGGAGATCTCACTTAGAACCTAGGTGGGACAATATGACTATCAGCTTGCCATGATGTGCTTCTGGAAGGTTTACTATCATTTATTAGGTAAGGAAGAATTAAAATAGTTGAGATTTATCCCTTCAATCAAATAAGATCTAAACGCAGTCATGAGTATGACTTGGGAGAAAAAAAGTGCTCTGCAGTGACTGAGGTATGATGTGGGGCTATACATTGACAGAAATACCAAGCAAGTTTCACAGTCTACTTCTGATCACACAAGAAATGAAGTGAAATGCCATCTGCACAGAAATAGGTTCAAAAGTTACATAGCTTGACCATTTCCTAGTTGACTTACGGATGTGAAACACCTCCAAAGGACTTTGAGAAACTGAGAATATGATATGAGTAATTAGATTCATGAGAGCCACATTATACCTGCAGTAAGGGAAAGAAGAAAAAGTTGCAAAATTGAACACAATATAAATTGAATAATCAAATAATCATGGCAGTCAATACTATCTAAAAATACAGCATTACCTAATAGCTGTACAGACTTTAATACCATAATGAATCTACAAGTAGAAGAGCTATAGGAGGCAAATTGTGTCTGAAAATTTCTCCCATCTCTCTCTACCACTTCTAAAGTTGGCTGGAGAATTTTAGCTTTTTTTTAGCTGGCCAAACATTGGTCGGGCAGCTTCATTCATTATATTTCAATATTTTTAACTTCAAAACTTTTGGAACAGTAGATCACTAATGTCCTATATTACAGAATACAATTTAAGATTTACAGCTTTGGGGTGAAAAGAAAGAAAAATGAAAAGCAAGGAAGTGCAATGCATAATGGGCATTGACCAGCTCTTCCTGTTACTATAGCATCAGGGAACAAATGATCATTTCTCAAAGACTACTGATATTCTGATCTACAAGGCAGACACATTCAGAGTGTTTTCATCAGGGAAAATTTGTCCTCACTGAACCTTGCATGCAAACCTAGTAAGGGTTTGGTATGTGTCCCATTATGTGTAGCATCCTTGGGAATCATAAAGATCTTCCCAGCAGCAGGCTGGCTTTAGGTGCCCCTTCATCGCTTCAATGCGTTAGTAGCAGCACAGCACGATGGGAAAGCTCCTGAAATCACCTCTATTACACAGTACCAACAAGGGAAATCACCTACATGATATCCATCTGATCTTTTACTAAAATGATTGCAATTTTGCAAGCTGTTAAGGAAGGAATTCCTCTTTTCATCTGCCATAGTACAGCAATTCTACAGAAACATTTGTTCTTAATTATATGATACAATGGTCAAATATGCTTGCTTTTTAATCACTGTTTGGATGATTTATTTTGTGTATATTCAATGTAATGGACAAATACTTTCAAAAATAAACATATTAAAAAGCTCTTGAAAAACCTATACAAACAATGATTCTAAATCTGCTTGCAGGGCATTAATCAAGTGGCAGAGTAAGCAAATACTGGTATGTAATTTAATCTAACAAACTGTCCACAAATAAAGCCATATGACTTCAGGCAGAGGGTTTCTGGCCTTTGGTCCCTCATAAAGCCTGAAACTCACTGCCTTGCAAGGCGGGGCAGCCTGACTTTAGAAGAGTGCTGCTCAATCATTTGAACTCCCGAGTTGAAAAAATACATCAACGCCAGTTTGTTATTAAAGGTGGCATCACTGAGGATGGAGCACTGCCTCAGGGTAAAGTGACAAGAGAAGGCAAAACAGGAAGAGAGGAAAATGCAGACACTACTGCCAAAAGCAGCCTCCTGACCTGTGCACTGGGTTTGCGCATCCTGACTGATTACATTTCTAGACAGGCTGGTAATGTTTGCAGTGGGATTTAGGGCAAGACTGTTAATGGTAGGGTGCTCAACACTACCCCACAGGGAGATCTGAAAACAGAGCTCAGCAATGTTAGCAAAATTAAGCGCAATAAGTAACTGCAAATAATGTGCCGTAAGGCAGAGAAACATCAACCTCTACTGTGTCAGGAATAAAGCACTTAAAGATATCCTATTCCTGCCTGAAGGGAGCTGGTGCTTTACTGATACACTCTGACTCTAAGTGACCCTGAAACACATCTACTCTTTGTGCCTCTGAGCTCCAGCTGCTCTGCAGTGCAGGGGTCTGCACAGGTACAGTGACTTCTTCCACACCACTCATGAAGTGCAATTCCAAACAACATAAATCTCTGCTGTAGTGATTTTCCTGCAGCCCCTGTAAAGACCACTCTGGAGCAGATTTCCATACTGCTGGGCAAGGAGGACCTATGCTGGAGCAGGTGGAGATTCCCTGAAAGAAAAGACCACAACAGAGTAGGCTTATCCTAAAAGACTGTAGTGGGAATGAAGGAGTGAAGCCTGAGAGAAAGCGGAGGGTGGGGACAGTAAGGTGTTTGAATTTTGTCTTTGGCTCTCACTATCCAAGTCTGTTTTAATTGGCAATGAATTAAATTAATTTTCCTTAAGTCGGATCTGGTTTGCCCATGATGGTAATTGGAAAGTGTCTTTATTTTGGCCCATGAGCTTTTTCATCATATTTTCTTACCCTGCTCTATTGAGGAGGGGCAGTAACAGAGCGCCTGAGAAGCTGGCTGGCTGCTGGCTCAGGTTAACCGCTACACATGCGTGTTGAACTCTTCGTACCCAAGGAAGAACAAGGCTTAAGAGCCTAGAAATCCAGTTGATGCTACTAGCACCTCCAAATGCACCAGGCTCACTAAATATCCCAATAAACCTTAGCTACACAGTTGGAAAAGTGGTTCTGACTTGGGTTTTGGGTAAAGAGATTGCAGCCAAACCTGCCTTTCATCTCCCAATAAATATAGCTGTAAATTGAGTTAAAACTTATTTCTTAAAAGAAACAATGATTCGTGGAGCAGCCTGATTTTTGCTTTGGTTAAAAATACCTTTCAAACTGTAACACAGAGGACAGACATGCTCTTCTCCTGCCTGTCTGGTCATGACATTCGTCTAATATTCACATAGGTGAACTAGTTATACGTATGATATGATTTGTTATTTTATTGAGAGCTTAAATGCAATTTACAGACCTCTGAACTCCTGCCTTCTCTTATTCACAATTCATAAATAACACACTGACTTCTGATGTTTACTTAAAATAATTTTGTTTAAGTATCTGTTAAACTATTGTGAAGTTCAAGGCCAAGGTGCATAAATCTTCTATGGACAGAGAACGCACGTGCAAATCACTAAGAAGGAACGGAGGTTTAGGAAATAAATTCACAAAGCAATAATGAGAAATTATACAGTTGAGACCAGTATGATTGATGAGTTTTATCACAGAAAAATTGCAAAAGCTCTCTGATATCTTTTAGAAAAGGATTATGGGAATCAAAACCTCAAAATTCATTATTCTGATAGATATCATATGAGAGGTATTTCAAGCATCTTTTAGCACAGTGACAAGAGCCTTCGTATCAGGACAATGTGCATTTCAAAGAGTCAATATGCATTTAGCTTCCTTCATTAGAAGAAAGCTGAATATACACAAATATCAAATATTGGAAGAGCAGAACTGGATATCAGTATACATTAAACACTTTCCCTTTTCATATGCTGCATCCAAGTGAGGACAAAAATCTTTCACTCAAAGTAACATTGGTATTTACATACTACAAAGTCCCAGATTTAGGAATTATTTTTCATGGAACCCTCTGCCCCATAGTGCTACTCACTAATGCGGCTTTGGCAGTTATGTGCATGTGCAAGGCAGAAGAGCCACCCTCCTCACACAAAGTTTTTAACCATTTCAGGACCTGTGAGTTCCTGAGCACGTGGAAGGGGTGCGAGAAGGCAGAGCTGGCTGTACAGACCCTTGAATAAATTAGAAGAGCCTTAGGGCTCCTGGAGGCAGTTCAAGCAGCAGGAGCTACCCACACTCTGTCTCTTGCATCAATGTCTTGTAAAAGTCCGAGCTCGGAATGTCATACTCTCTGGAATTAAAGTCTTACAATGTCACTGCCCACAACATGAGACACACATTTGAAAACTATTCTCTAATTGCACCATGTCTGGCTCCTGCCTGCCTGCCTTATACTTTGCAGATAAACAATGGTTTGCTTGGAAAAAGCATGCAAAAGACATGCCTCATTAGAGGCTCAATTCTGCAGCGCGCTCAGAGCCTCAGTGCCTCAGAGCAGGTACTCAGGTGCCTCTCAAATGACCCTCTGTGATGCTATGCACTAGCCAAAGATGTTAGCATCGTTACACTCTGTACTCTGCATTTGTTGTAATCAAATATGAACCAAAATTCTGTGCTGCAAATTGGCAATTTTCTCACCTGCAAACTGCAAACAGGCTGTACAAACTATGAGTCACAGATGAAGGCTGCCTGAAGTCCATAAAAAAAAAGCTTTGTTCCAAAAATAACACAAGATGCAAAGCAGCTCCGGTAAAGCAAGGAGAGTAAAAATGAGGAATCAGGTTCCTGAGAATGTTAAGGCGTCACACTTGAGCCCAAATACACCTAATTTTTCAGCAGCTAAAATTGTGCAGTTGGGTTTCCAAATGGAGAGGAAAAAAGCTTGCAGATTGGTAACTAAAACTACAGCTTTAATGAGATTTTATACTGAGTATGATGTATAAGGGATGGAATCCTCTGATGGTCAGTTTGGGGTCACCTGTCCTGTCTGCTCCTCCCTGAAGGTGCAGCCTTTTTCACTAGCTCAGGGGTGGCCTTGGTTACCAGAGGAATAAGTATAAACACTAGCCTTTCTGCATCCCAGTGTTTCAGTTTATCACTTCTAGAGAGAAACTGTCTGAAAAAAAGCATGCAGTTAGCTTTCAGAAAATGCAGTTACTTTAGACAAAGGCTGAGCCAGAGTCAGAGTCCCCCCAATTAACTCCAACAATGACACAAGGCATCTTCCTCATCACTTCTGAATTTGAGTTGGAACACACTGTGAATAGCTGAATTTCTTGATTCTCTTTTGGTTTATTTCTAAATATACATACCTGTAAGGATGTCTGATCACCAGTTTACCCTGCTGGTTTCATTTGATGTTAATAAGGTATGTCATGTGGGAACCGTACCTATCCAATCTACTCCGCTTCTTCAGCCTGTGAGACACAATACACTGGATCATTACCCATTGACAGGGATCACCGTACAGGGACAGAGGAAACGGCAAGGCAGCAGAAATCAGGAAATGATTTAAAGTAGGTAGATCTGAAGGGTGAAAGGTTGTGCCTATCTCCTCTGTTTCCAGGCTGTTGTTTTAAAATGTTGTGTGTAGCTTGCTCGTAATTAGAAGCACAAGATGTCCGTTTTGATTCTGGCTTGTTTTGATGATTGCCAGCTATACTGGATATGTTTTTTAAATAGAAAACAAAAGAGAGTGATCATTAGTGGCTCATTCACTGGTGCTGGATGTCATTAAATAATTAGCACTTTCCAGTCTGCAGAGCTGCAGCATTGACATCTCTGTTATTCCAGGTACAGTAAAGAATTTCAGTAATTTGTGGTTTGTATAACACATAATGAGTTTGTAGGTCTGCTCTACTGGTAACGTGCACATTATATTATATAACTGCATCATGCTACTCTGCACAACAGCATCAGTTCATTCATGGGCAGTACCTTCCAAACAATTGAATCTTGGTTTACAGGTTGTTTTGGTCCTTTTTAACAAAGAGGTATAAGCTAGAATGAAATAAAAATTGAGCTATATTTTTGCCTCAGATCCGAAATAATGTTTTTCTTATTTTTAAAGAAAGATCTTAATGAATTTTCAAATTTGGGCGATTTTTTTCCTGGTACTATTATTTATTATTCTGTGATCTTTACATTATTTAAGGATGATACAACAATAATAATACATTAATAATTTAAGCCCCTATTCTCTATGTATTCCTACCTAAAATGACTCTAAGTTGATTCTTGATGAACTGTGTTGTTATTTTCACTGTATTAAGAAATGAAACTGAAAGATCTAAAAGAAATTGATGGCCTTTGGTTCCTAGGTGCTATAGATGTTGATTGATACCAGTCTATATTGGGTTTTTTTGGCTTGGTTTGTGCTTTTCAGCATCTAGGACTTGATGGAAAAGTTGTTAATTGCCTTTAATAAGCAAATTGACTTTACATTCTCTGACATTATCATCACCTCTTCACTCCACAATTAATTCAACGGAAATTAATTTGAAAGCAATAGAAGGTAAGTTGTCGTTTTTCTGGTTGCATCAGGTTGTGACTTCTCGTTTTAAAGAAAGAAACATTAATTGCTTGTCTCTATACACGCATCTCTTCTCTTGACCAAATCAGAAGGGTCAGACCTGTCATTGCCCTTCCGGTGCCCCCACTCCCTGGCTGCTGGTCACCCCCCCACACAGTTCCATGGGAATGCAGTGCGCTCCTTCCCGTCCTGTGCAGGGAAGCCCACAGCAGTTCTCACTGGCTTTGTCAAGCTGACGAACAAACCCGAACAGTAATTGCTTTCTAAATCCATTTGGGTGCTAAAGCTAGCTGCATTCTGTCTTTGGAGAAAATTGTATATGAAATCAATAAGCTGAGGGAAATGGCCATAAAAATACAATTCTTTAAGTGGAAGGAAACTAAATTGTCCACGCTGCTTAGGTAGTTCTGGATTTGTTACCTGTTTCTATACGAGACATTCCTTCCCAGTAACTTAAGTCTCAGAAATTATTGTCAGTCAGTGTAAGCCTAAAAGTCTGATGCATTAATCTTTATATATGTTCCCTTCTATTGCCTTTCTCTTTATTTATGGAAATAATTTTGCCAGAGTAATGCCATAAGCTATACAACTTGTTTTCATGAGGGACAGAGGTTTAAAAAAATAACTCAAAATAAAACTAGGCATGAAATAACATTTGAAAAGCATCACATAACAATTACAAATATTTATTACTTGCAGTAAATATTGCCCTGGTTTCTATGTAGGTGAAGCTTTTTAATACTGCTACAAGCCACTATTTATATCTCTTCTTTATCATTCAGGGGTTTAAAACCTCTCAAGTGCCTCCTCCTCACTTTGAGGATTCAGAGGCCACCTGTATCTTTTAACACACAACCCATCTACACAATAGATTTACATCTCTGAAAACAAACTCAGACTACAAACGAGCGCTTTTCCCACAGCATAATCAAAGCATTGGTTTTGGATAGAAAAGAAAAATTTCTGTTTGTTGTAAAAGTAAAGGAACTAATTCTCACCTGAATGGTAGCAAAACGTTATACGAAAGATCATTATTTACCTCCAGTGACTCATCAGCAATTCTCAAACTGGTTTGATTCTTTATTATTCCCAGTGTACTCCAAGCTCATATACCAGTGATCCAGACACTCAGCATGGGAGAAAACCATCAGAGGAATAAATACTGTAGACATCATAGTATATATAGAGTGTGGTCCATGAACTAAATATGGAAGATTATGAAATGTGTGTAAATAAACTGAGCTTGATTTACATGTCTATCTCTGGAGCGAGGCATGCAAATAGCCATCTGGATGCGCTAACGTTGCACCTGCAGGTATATTCTGAGGTACTGTTTCAGGTGTGGAATACCTTTGCCTTTGTGTTATGTTAATTCAAATAATTCCTCCAAAACCTGCAAAGAACTTGATGCCAGGCTACTGGGGAGAAGAGGAAGGAGTTGAGAAATTGTGATCTAGTTGTCATCTGGAAACCTCCCTCTAATTTTTTTTCATTATCTGTCATCCTGTAAAGCATCTCCAAGCCTGCTAAGTCAGTTCCCATCCATGTTGCCAGTAATCACACGAGGTAACTATTATTGTAACACTGCAGTATGGACAGCATTTGCGTCATTGTACACAACATAGAATGTATGTATAATGTCAAAAATGTATCAGGGTATTCTGCATATATTTTGGGATTGAAATACTCTAAAATAAGAGAATATTTTGATTCATTAGATTTACAAACGCTGAAGGATTTGTGGACCTGCTTGACTTAAGCGCACAGACAATCTTTTATGCTTGCAGTCAGGACAATATGTAAATCCATGAAATATCTGTGATATAAATGATTATCTTTTATGCCTCAACCCCTCCCTATCTACACTAAAAGAGCAAATGCTATTCACAGAATCAGGTCACTAGACTGTTAATTAAAATATCGTTTCCATTAGTAAATCACTGCAAAACTCGCATTTTTTTATTTTGTTTTGAAAATAACACAAAAAAAGTGAGAAATGAATAAAGAACCTAAGTTCTTATTGAAGTGACTCAAATCTGACCCATACCCGACATCTATGAATTGGTTTATAAACAGCTTCAATTAGCATTTTTCACAAACAGGTTTGAGCTTTACTGTAACTGATCAGAAATATTTTTCACTGGCCCCAATCCCTACCTAATCATGCTCATTTAAGTGTTAGGTACCAGCACCATCATCCAAATTAATTCACACCTTGCAAACACCTCAGAATATAGCTTTTTACTCTTCTGTAACCTTGCCAAGTATTTTACAATGGTTTCTTTATTCTTCAGTCAAAAGTTTGTCCTGTGTATTATGTAAGCCCCAGTTTATGTCACGGAACACCAAATGCCAGATAGGTCCCACAGAGAAGATGTGGAAGGTCCATTTTTGCGGGATTTTAGGAACAAGATGGACAAAATCCAAACAGGGGTGGCTGACGTGCAGCCTTTGCAGGAGCTGCAGAGCTGAACTTGGTATCGCTCTGTTGTTAGCTTACAGACTGCTAATGGCCTGTGACCATTAAAAGCTGTTTATAAAATAATCGGAATAACAGAGACACAAATAAATGAATAAACAATTCCTACTTCCACCAGCAGCAAATACTTTAAATGGAGGAAAATCTAGTGAGAATGGTATGCTCCTAGACCAGTTATCTTTCCAGATGTGTCTGTAGAAGCTCTCCAGACAAAAGCACAGCAAGTTTGAGGTTAAACCAGCAGTTCCCACACCGTTGTATGAGAACTACAAGCACTAAGAACACCAGTCCAGCTGGTATGAAGAAGCGTCTTGGTAGGAGTTTGCATTTTACTAAAATGGAGAAAGGAGTACTGAAGAGTTCCCAGTGCCCATGGCTGCTTACAGACAATTACCTTGCCATAGGCATCTGACAAAATTCCACGGAGAAGCAGCCACTTGGGCTGGACAAATGCACATTTTCTGATGTGAAGCATTTAAATGTAAAACTCTCAACAAGGAATTCATCTTCTCCTGTACCTTGTTTGCTCCCCACAAGTCCCTCAAACCTGGACACACTCCCTCTCCTGATCCTCCCTTTCTCTGTGCCAGGTATCCAACAAACACTGCCTTCCAAGGAAGGAATCCCGCATGTTTTCTCCAAGCGCTTTTTGCATTGGCCCAGGAATGCAATATACAACAGCTTGCAAACTACCTAACAGTCACTGAAAGTATGCATGTCTTCATGCAGTTCTGAACAAGCAGCGTTTTACAATGATGCCATAAAATATACAAACAACAGAGGATTTGATGTTTCAAATTCTTTACCAAATATTTGTTTTCTTCATTATTCAGTATTGTCTGCTATCAAATTTGAAATTGCTTTGGTTTGGTTTGTACAGATCCTTGCATGCTAGGGCTCTGTTGCATGATGAAGATCAATTCCTACATACTACAGTCATGTAAACAGTAATTAATGTCTTGAACAGTTTGTGCTCATCTTTGCAGTCCAGTTGGGCTATGCAAACATTTTTACAAATGCTGGCAGCTGGCAAAATACTGGTAAATAATGAATAATACAACTTAGTTTAAAACAGAAAAACCAAACACACTGATTTTATTACAAATCAGCTGTTGATACTTGCAGAAAGCAGCATCTTTCCCCATATTGCTAATTACTTCAAAACATCAAATGCTTTGAGCACTCTAAATTTCATAGCTTAATTACTCAGATGGAGAGATTTGCATTTCAGGTACACAGACCCACTGGAATCAGAGTGCTGTTATCACTGTTTCTGATGCCTAATTACAGATAAGTACTTTAGATCAGATGACTGGTTGCATCTAAGATCTGCTGACACAGCAAAAAGGCAGTAAAATAAGGGTAAAGTCAACTTAAAGCCATCTTTGAAAGTGCCCACATTTTGGCCTAATTTAGAGGTTTAGATATGCCTGCAATAATCTTCAGGAAGCAACTATTCTAAGCAAAAATTTTGGCATTTCAGCAGCACTCAAGCCACTCCACCTTCGCATTAAGCACTTACACACTCTCTGAATTAGGGCTTGTCCCACTGCCAGACTGCCGGCATGTACGAGAGCACTGCAAGCACAGTGCTTGGTAATAAGAAAACAAATATGGGGCAAGAAATGTGTTTCTGGGGCATTTTGATCAGGAACTTACAGTATGACAGTGAGCTGGGTTAAAGTATCTATTCCACCTTATGTTATCCACTGTTAACCCGGGGAGTTGGCATAGTCTCCTAGTTAAGGGAAAAAAAAAGCTAGTTGCAAAACCAACCCACATCCAAATTGCATTTAAAAATTGAGCTCATCTATCGTGTTTAGAGGCACTGTCTTTTAAGGATTAGCTACAATCTCATTTGCATGCTGCAAATTGACAGCCGGCATCCACAGCATGCAAAATTGCTTCATCTTCCTCTTTAGATGGCAATAACTAGAGCCAGTGGTTAAGCAATGGAAGTTCATTCAAAAGCAACATCTGTTTGCACTTCAGACTTCAAATTGCACTGTTGTGTTTGCTTTTCATCAACACTTTAGTTGTGAAGAGCACTGGCATTTTGCATAATATTTAAGAATTTGCTTAAGCAAAACACAGAATTACTTGTAAGAGTTTGAAGAAAAATCTCATTTCAAGTCACATTTCCTACATTCTCATCTATATTTAAAATGCATACATCTAGTATTTTTCCACTCCTTGTCTCTTTCTCAGCTTTTGTTAGACAACATGTGCTGTTTTGCACATGAAAAGCGTTATTTTACAAAACTAGTCTTCTTTCAGCTCGTGCTTATCCATGGTACGCTGGTTTCATTGACTTCTACTACATGGCATTATCGCGCTGATCAAATGATCTGTGCTCGTGTGATAATTAGATCCTATACATTCAGCCTGCTGACTGTAAGACAACTTTTGAAACTATCACTGGATAACGCATTCACAAGTCCATATGGTCCAAACAACGTAGACTGTTATAGTGGCAGTGAGTTTAAAGAAGCTGTGAAAATTATATCAACTGTGGGTCAGGATAGCAACTTCTTGCTTTCACCAAGAATGCTGAGATCAGAGCAGTGGAGATGCCCAAAGTACAGTGGTGGTGAAGATGGTTCAGAGAAAACTTATACCTGTAACCTCCAGCATAACCCACGCAGCTTTGTTCATGTTCTTTGAAGTCCTTCTCAAGGGAAACGCTGAAGTAAGGAAAGAAAAACTATAAAAGAAGAAAATAAATTTTGAATTACAACCATTTTTGAAAGTTCTTCGGGCTTCAACCTAGATTTCCAAAGGTGACCAGTGAATTTACGTTACTCATTGGCAACACAGCGACAGGCCTTGATCTTTAGGAAAAGTGCTGAACTACTCAGGATATTTAATAGACTACTGCACACTCCTGGAAAGCTGTGCCACTCTTTGCATAAAGGGGAAGAACTTTAAATTACCAATTTTGAGTTACACACTCTCCTATTTGCAGTTGATTTTTTGTTTGTTTGTTTTACGAGATGAGGGCACGCTAAAGAAAAGATAGATGGTGTGAATCTTCCTTTGTTCACAGCTGTGCTGACATTCCAGCTGCCTATAGCACTATGACACGGTAGAGACCAGGGCTATGTGTGTTTTCTTATCCTTACGCCCACGCCCTTGAACAAAGCTGCAACGCTCTCTGGCTGAGAGGAGGGTGAGGACAGCAGCATGACATCATTTGGTCATGTCCTTGACCAGAGCTGAGTCTGTCAAAACCAGGAGAACCAAGAACCAGCAGACACCTTCCACCACCAGGAGCAGCCCATGCCTCTTTGCACAGGACTGTTGCAGCCTCAGGCTAAAGCTGGCCATCCCACATCTCCCTGAAAAACAAGGAACATTCATGCTGGGCATGCTATGTTCACCAACTCAACGTGACACAGCCACCACCAGTGCTCTGCCCACTGACGTGCCCCTTGCCAGAACTAGTGGCAGCACTCTGTAACATGGCCACGCCACCACCAGTGCTGTCAGTGTGGCACAGCACGCTGCTTGTGGCAGAGAGA
>VWPV01019511.1:0-40949 GCA_013389885.1 Geococcyx californianus
ATAGTTAGAAAATAATGAAATATGCACAAATATCCTCTATCACACCCCCACCCCTCAACGGCAATACTGTTGCTGTAGAGCAGACAAAAGGGAATGGGTCCCGTGGCTAGGAGGGAGCTGAACTCAGGAACTGGACTCAGGAATGTGCAGATCCAGAATCACGACTGATCAGAAAAATGAGGTCCTCACTGAACGGCAGCCATCACAGAAGAGGGCGAGCCCCTTGTGATCTCTCAGTTTATATCAAGTATGATGTATATGGGATTGAATACGCTGTTGGTCAGCGTGGGGTCACATGTCCTGTCCACCCCTTCTTGCAGGTGCAGCTTTTTTTGCTAGCTCAAGGATGACCTTGGTTACTAGAGAAATAAGTATAAACACTGGCCTTTCTGCATACCGATGTTCCTCGTTATCACTGCTAGAGTGAAATTGTCCAAAAAATATGCAGTTAACTTTCAGAAAATGGAGCTACTTAGGCTAGGCCAAGCCAGGCTCAGGAAATAGACCCCAGTTTAACTCAAACCATAACAAAAGAGAAAACAACAGGAGTTTTTACAGTGATAGTACCCAAAGCAGCCACTTGCACCAATTGATTTGAAGGACTGAAATAGTAACAACATCTAAAGGAAGACAAAACACCATATTATCTTCTACTCCTTGGTTTTAGGAGTTTTTAGGAGTTTTCAGGGTGAAATTCACCCTGAAACTACTGCAGACTGTTCTATGGATAACACTTAATATAATCAACTACAGGAAATAAAAGATGTAATTTTCAACAGTCCATGTCGATGTAATCAATGCAAAATATACTTTAAAAGTGTTTTATATACTGTGATGCTTGTTATAAAACTGTAGGCTTGGTTTCCTGTCAGAGTGTAGATACACGGTTTAGAATGTTTAAGAATTCTTATGATTCTTTTAAGGCTTTTAGAAATTCTAGATTACTATACTATTTTAAGTGTATGTGTGCAGAAAATCCATAAATACACATTAGTTACCAGAATACCATTATATACTTGAGAGACAAATTCTTGTGAAAAAGAGTGAATAAGTATGATTGCCTGATACGTGTATGTTCATACATGCTTTTGTGTATACCCGTCAGAGAGCAGGAGAACGAGAAAGACTGGAAAGATCAGACTGTGATCGTGATAGGACTGAGGACATGTTCCTTGGCATATCTCGATACTCCAGCAGACACGGAGTCGAATACTTACAGGACTAGTCAGTGAGCTAGCTTCTGCTAAATAATTACACAGCTTAAGAACTGAATGCTTTCTCATTGTATTTGATATTCTCTGTAAATTGTAATACATTTCAGTACTTCAGAAGACAAAAAACCCTTGAACTAAAGTCAAAGTTATGTTCATTTCCAATACTAAATGCACATATATATTTTTAGAGTATTTGAAGCTTTAAAGGTAAGATATGTGTTCAGGGCCTGTGGGTTTCTTTAAAAGACACAGTGTTGGCAAGAAAAGTAAATGTATTATGGCTTTGTAAGAATTCAGCCTTCTTCATCAGTGTCTTGATTATTCAATCCTGTTAATAAATTTTAGAAAAATTATTTTTAAAATATATGATCACTAAGGTATTAGGACACATGAGAAATACAGGATCAATCTTCGTAACAGGGAAAAGAAATTATAGTTGCAATTTGCATAACTAAGTCAAAAAAAGGCTATGACAATGATTAAAAAGAAAACATGCTAAAGAATTAACAAAAACAAACATGAGAAGAAGTAATTATAGAAGCCAATTCTTGAATTTATAAAATATTTACCCCCTCCCAAGAGAAAATAGCGAGCAAAAAGTCAAATAGAGAGAGAAAAGCAGGCTTCCACATTGTGGAGAACTCAATGTTAACGTAACTTGTGTTACTTTTGAAATCAGAGGGACCCGATAGATGTCCTTCATTAGATCTCTGTGCCCAGAAAATGACTAGGTGTCGAGTTTAGCATGTTCATCAAGTCAAAATAACTTCCAGGTTTCATCATGAAACCTGGAAGTTATTTAGCATGTTCATCAAGTCAAAATAACTTCCAGGTTTCATCATGAAACAATCAGATTAATTCAATAAAAGTTGATTCTAAATTATCGGCTGTTCATTTACCTTCAAGGTTTCATGACCTGAAATAGCTTTAATCCTTAATGTAAAACACAACTCAAAACCAATATAGTTAACATGGAAAAAGAGAATATTAGAGTAAGAAATCAGATTAGGTAGTCTTTTTTCTTTTCTCTTTCAGAAATACCTTAGAGTATTTTCTTGATTCTAAAGTACACTTACGGTTTATTTTTCATCATACTACTTAAATATTCATATTAGACCTGATGTTGTTCCTATTGAATTTAATGGAAAAAATGCCCTAAATTTCAAAGTAGGCAGAATGGGGCCTATTATAAATTATTTACTTGTAAAATCAAGATAGAAATATTAGTGAAACATTTTTCAAAATGTTTTTGCATATTTAAAAATAAGTATTTTAATTATCTTGATTATTTCCACAGAGAATAATTATGCACATCTCTGAAGCTCTTATCAGTGTAAATATTAAAAAGAAGGAATAGATAAACAGATTACACTAACAAAATATCTTTGGGCAATTTGAGCAATTATTGTACTTACTGCTGCTGGAGAACTGCCTACTTCTAGAGTTCTACACCTGCTACTTTAAGCTCATTTTTGGCTCTAGATCAAGGCTTCAATCTGCATTGCAGGATTTAAAGTATTTTCTTGGGAAAATAATTAAGTTTAAAAATGTATCATACAAATATTAGCTACTAGTAACTTTCTGTAAATTAACAGAAAGGAACATGAATCAGACATCCAAATCAAAGAGAATAATCTGTTTCAGTTTAATAGAAGACATTTAAACTTAATTCTGATTTCAGCCTGACTCTTCATTGTGCAATAGAAGTCAAATCTGTAGCTTATTAAAGATGTTCATATTGTTTGTATACTTAATGAAAACTACATGAAAGTTGAATTTCAGTTTGAAACTGAAGATATAATTCAATTCAGTTAAACATACTCAGGACTTAATAGGTAATAAAATATATGTAAGCCCATATGGATTTTGTGGATATCCCATCTCATTTCAGGTGACACTTAATACCTATTTCAAGAATTTTTTTGATCTATCCCCAGAAACTTAAATTGATGTATCTGGGTGTAGATATACATATTTAAGTCTTCTGTACATTTGGTGATGGTCTCTAAACAATGAAGTCAATGAAGCATGGATGGTGGTTCAGTTGGTAAGCCACAAAGGATTTCAATTATTGTAGTTATACTTAGGATTCCACTATAATTCAGGATGTCTCATGCTACTCTGAACTCCTGAATGAGATAGGCAGGAGTGATACAAGTTGCACAGAAAACATGTGCCCTTTTCATTTAGGTGATGAGTGTATCATTTATCAACTCAAAAGACACAAACAGTCTACGTATGTTCAAGCAGCTGAAAGTAGCTATGGCATTGCTTGGCCTGAACCGATCCTTCAGGGTAAACTGAATTTTCCCTCGACTGTGGTGAATTGATCCTCACTGGGTACCATGTACTCACCAAAACTTCTTTTTCTCCCATTCCTCAGCTGAATAGGAGAGAGAGAAGTCTTGTGGGTCAAGATGAGGACAGGGAGAGATCACTCAGCAATTACAGTCATAGACAAACAGACTGAAATAGGAAAAAGTAGAGTAATTTATTATCAATCAAATCATAGTAGGATAATGAGAAAGAAAACTAAATCTTAAAAATAACTTCCCCTCACTCCTCCCTTTTCTCAACTCCACCTCGCCAATGATTCAGAGGGACAGGGAATGGTGGTTGCAAACACTTAATCACATGTTGTATCTGCTGCTCCTTCCTTCACAGAGGGAGGACTCTTCACACTCTTCCCGTGCTCCAGTATGGAGACCATCCCACAGTAGATAATCCTCCATGAACCTCTCCAACATGAGTCCTTCCCATGCGTTAGACTTCACAAACTGCTCTAGCGTAGGCCCTTCCCAGATTGCTCCAGCATGGGTCCCCCATGGGGTCACAAGTTCTGACAGCAAAGCTGCTCCAACACAGGCTTCTCTCTCTCCACAGATCCTGCTAGGAGCCTGCTCCACGTGTGGGTTCTCCACAGGATGCAGGTTCCTTCTGGTATCCACTTAGTCCATCATGGGGTCCTCCACCAGCTGCAGGTGGATATCTGCTCCACCGTTAACCTTCATGGACTGCAGAGGGACAGCTTTCCTCACCATGGGCTGCAGGGGAATCTCCGCTCTGGCACCTGGAGTGCCTCCTCCTTCTTCACTGACCTTGGTGTCTGCAGACTTGATTCTAATACATTCTCACTCCTCTCTTCTGGATGCACCTGGACAGGTTTTTTCACCCTTCTTAAATATGTTGTTACACAGGTGCTACTACTATCACTGATTGGCTCAGCCTTGGCCAACAATGGGTCTGTCTTGGTGCCAGCTGGCATTGGCTCTATCAGACATAGGGTAAACTAGCAGCTTCTCACATGAGCCACCATGTGGTCCTCTTGCTACCAAAACTTTGCCACTCAAACCCAGCACAACTGTGTTGACTTGACTCTACCTACTTATAAGTATATCCAGCTAATCGGGAGCTGAGTCCCACCTGAGGGCTTTTCCATGAAAGAGGAATACTTAGAGACATTGTAACATAACGTAAGTTGATACAAACTTGTATGAGTCTCAGGTTAGACGTTTACTACTGAACTAGTCATCTGAGAGTCCTAGAAGGAGAAATAGTTACTTCTTTTTTAGATAGATGTCTAAAATCGATAAGAAGAATCACCTAGTACCAAGAAACACCTTTTTATTTCTTGGCAATAGATGCAAGTGTAGCCTAAGGACTTCTGTTAAGATTTAGCTGATGTAACTTTTGGATTTCTGTTTCACATCTCATTCTTCATTGCAGAGCTGTTCCCAGACTTATTTGCCCCTCCTTGTAACCAGTAGAAATCAGATGGTAAGTCTGTCTTACTAGCAAACTCCACTACCCTATGTAGTAAATCTGTTTTCTTTTATGAAATGTTATTCTGGCTTTGCTACAGAAACAATAAAAAAACAGTATTTAGTTTCCAAAGAGAAATAATTTGTATGTATATATATATAGGTGTAGATATTTCTACATTCATATGTGTATAAAATAATGTCTATACATGTATATGCATGTACGCATGCATACTTACATGTTAGAAAAATACATATATAGGAAACATTTCTCTAAATATGTTTTATACATTTGGTAAATGAAAAGGTGTTAGTTCTGAATGAGTAGATGCAGTGGGCATATGAATAACTAGCAAAAAAAAGTGATCTTAAATTTAGGGAACAATTTGTTTATTTTGCTTTTAGAGTTCTCTCTTTATTTTTAAAAGAAATAAGTGCATCCCTTCATTCCCACCGTTGTATGATGTTGTAAATAAGGTCTCTCAAGATCTGAAATTATTTTATTTGATACATTAATTATTGTATTCAGTTTCTTCTTTTTATTGGATCAAGGGCCCATGAACCTCACTGGAAATTGAGCTGTTCCCTCAGGTTCCAGTCACAGCTGTTAGCTTAACTAAGGGCTCAGACAGAATTTTTTTCAGTTCATAAAGTTAATGTATCTCATCCGAGCCAAAATAATAGGTAAACGTTCATACTTTTAGCCTATATATATTTCAGGTAAAATGTTCTAGTTTAAACTTCTACAGTGAGACATAAATTAATTTGTTTCACTTTGTGAGATCTCTTCCATAATCAGTTTCTGTACCTCAGATGATGTACATTATCTGGTTAAATTAGCGATTTATGAAAGTTCCTGATTCAAGTAAAATAGTTGATAGACGTTAGATGTTAATAAATATTATTTACTACCTTTAATGTATTTCTTTGCAGATTTACACATGAGCAACGCACATGATGACACTGATGGAGTTTGGTGGGTTGGTTATTTGAGATGGTTTTGTATTGCTCAGAATGTGCCTCAGACATCTCGATATTTCTACTGTTACTTTGCAGACTGGAGGCTTGTCTTTTGGGACAGACAAAAACTCCAGGAGGCAATGCAGGGGTTGAGGAGGGGAGAGGAGGGGGACAAAATGGTTTCTGTCATACTCCTCCATCATCTTAAGCCTCAAAATACCTTTTGTTTTGAAATATAGCATGAGTATGGAAATACTGAGTTGTATAATGAAGCAGACTATTCTTCAAAGGGATGTACACATATTAAAAAATATTCCAGTCAAGATAAGTTAAATTGCACCTTTTGGGAGACTACAGGGGTTTATGTTTCTTGAGGAGTTTGTGGTTTGAAAGGTTTTCAATTACTTTCTTGTATTTCCCAGATTTGTGTATGTATTAAAATTATTAAGTAAATTAAAAGTTTCAGAAGTAGCAATATCGGTGTATTACATTTTCCTATTTAGTTAAGTACCAGCATTAAATATTACAACTAATTCCTTGTTAGCCTGTTCTCCATACTTCAGTAAATTTGATCTCTTATTTTTTCCCATATCAGCAGTGCCAAGGAATGTCAAAGAAATGCAGATTATCCATTTCTGGGACTAAGATACCAAATAAATTGTCCTTTTCAGAAAATCTGACTAGCTATCAGTTTTCATTGGGTTGTTTTTATGTCAGATCACTTACTTAGAAGAGAAAGGCTCTTTATTCATTCTTCTGAATTACTTCACATTTGCCATTCACTTTAATGCTAGAATATCTCTAATATACCAATGGAAGGCTGTATCATGATCGCTATATGACATATAAATTAAATTAGATTGTATCATCTTTTAAAACAGAAATGGATAGAGGCAATGCTTAAAAAAATTGTACGTTAATACTGCTGTGTTCATTGCCACCTCACGATAGCTATTTTAGTACCTCTTAGTTCACTGCCTTCCAAAGCTAGAAATTTCATTTACACGGCATCTTCTCTGAGAGAAAACTCATCGCATTGCTAGATATAAAAGCAGTAGAAAATGGGAACAGCACTTGGTCACAGGCCACATGCAGGACAAGACTCATGGGCAAAGAAATCATCATGGGTCTAGTATACATAATTAAAATTAAATTTTGTGACTTAAATTTTATGACTTAAATTTTGCTTCCAGTTATTCCTGGATGACCCATAAGAAGATACCTAATCTTTCTGCATATCAGTTGATGTAGACTCCAACATGATTATGAGGTCTTTCTAAACATCCTTTTATTGCTTCTTTCTTCTACCCCATATACCCTGTCTGTCCAGTATATTTAAACCTCTGGGACTTAAGCTATATTTAGCTTTACAGTAGTAAACTGGGTGATTTTGGATAATCTTGGTGAAAGATCTAGAGAGAGCTGTAAAACAAAGAGAAGGTAATAAAATAGCCCTTGTGAATGTGGAATGAAGAGGGAAAAGTGTCTAATAGCTAACTTAAATGACTAAGCCATTACAAACACTTTTGCTCATTTTGGTCCAAGTCCCTCCGTTCTGTAGCCATTCTACATGTGCATCTAAGGTTGGTGTTAATTTTTACATGCTTCAGCACAGATAATTGGTGGTGTTATTCCCCAAAGGATAAACCACTTTTTCCTACAAGAGTATGTCATGGAATCTCTTCACTTTTCTTTGTAATAGAAGAGTTTGCTTCCAAAATTATTTATCATATTAGTATCCAACTTAAAATGAATGTCTGTAAGCTCACACAAAGGCAATTTAAGCAAAGAATAAAAAATAAAAAAAGAACAGCAGTTCTTACGTACCTTGAAGGAATTAAGCTTTTATTTTCCCCTGCCACCCCTGTGGAAATCTTTAACATTAATTCTGTCAAGATGGAGCCTAAAACCAGAAATCAGTACATGAAACCATCAGAAGACTGAATGAAACCAATGTGTGTGGTTCTATAGACAGAAATTTAGTAAAACAACATTAAGAGACAAAACAAGTACAACAAGTAGTTGCAGTTCACCTCACACTATTAAATAAGCCAGTGATTTCTTTTCAGAGTCACAGCTAATTTATATCTTCTAACTCTAGGGAAAATGTGTTAATTGTAAAGCGAATTGTACATAATGTTTTATTGTTCACTCAGAAATCTCTGACCTGCATTTCACCTCTGTCTTAGATCACTGTGACTTGAGCCAAAACGACTGAAAATAACTGAGCCACAGAGAATTACCATAGTAGCAGCTAACCTTCTAATAAATATATTTCAGTATCAGCATGCACATAGAATGTACATTAAATTTAAAAAAGTTATGTGGATTATGATTTAGAAATCATGTCAATATTTGTACAACCTCTTCACTAGGTCACGCACAACTGCCATTAAATCAGTAAACACACAGATGTGATGCTGAATTAGTAATTGCCTCACACTTGTACCATCTCCCTCGCCCATCTTTCCATTGATTGAATGGAGCCTGAGGTGACTACATTGATTTTGCATTTCTGAAGTAGAATACATGGAACTGTAGCAGACAGTAGGTGAATATAACCTTTTTTTTTGCAGGCAACATGAATTACAAAGTATACAAAACCGGGCCTCCTGTACTTGCATGGATGTCAGTGCATGAATGGAGAAAGGAACACTGCATGATGTAAATTATTTCTGGATTAAGAATAAATAATACATGAACATAATACAAAGACAGAATTTAGTGATAGGCCTACATTGATTGAATATCACCCCATCCTCCACATCTGAGAATTCTTTCTACTTAAGAGGGAAATAATGACGAGTTGTATGTTCGGAAACAATCTCTTCAGACAGTAAAAATGAAGATGCTATGAAAGACTTTCTAAGGAAGGTGTAGAATTACTGACAGTTGTTGAAGTGTCTCCCTTTGGTCCTGTTTCATAGCTTCTGGCAAATGCAAGTTCTTGTAATGCAAAGGAGCACAAGGAAAATGATAAAATGTAAAATGTAAACCCCTTTCCTTATATCGCAGTGTATCATAGTAGGGATGATCAGGGTACATTTTGAGATGCTATGTCATATAAAGTTTATAAACATAAATCCAGTAGTTAAACAGGGGTGACTTGCTAAGGAGGAGAACTTTAAAATATTTATTATTAGTCACAATTCCTACCAAAATTGATTACTTATACTTTCACGCTGGATGAGCTTCACCTAGTGAAGTAAAGATATGACTTCCTTCAGTAGTCACAGTGTGATTTCCTCATAATAGACACTAGCTAAGAGCAAATAATTCATGATCATGTGACAACACACTGAAAGCTCATGCAGATGTCAGACTCCGGCAGTAATTCATTTAGGAAGATCAGCCTGCAACAGTGAGTCAAAGAAGGATGTTTACACAAAGAATTCAGCCAATAGTGGAACTCAATGGTGTATAACACAGAAAATCAGTTTTGAATCAATGTGTTGTACCTGACAATGGATTTAACTATTTTCTAAACAAGTATGTAATGATAAATACTTAGCATAAATTTCCACATCTGTATATATTAGGATATGAATAAATAACTCTTTTCAGGCATTTTGGAAAAAAAGATAAAAATATATATGGAGAATAGATTGATTCTAGTAACAATAGAAAACATTAGCATTCTATGCATATCTTCACTCAAATATTGTTAAAATTTAAGACTAAAAAATGATAGACGATTAATTCTCATATTAAGTCTTACCTCATACAGATGAGAATAGTATCGATATTTGTATTAATGCAACACAGTGATCTACAATGACTTCCATAGCTTATAAATGAAAATCATAGGAACTTACATTGGTAATACTTTAATATTCTTGAAGGTCCCTACGTGTGTGTTAGTCCATTCCTGTGGATCTTGTCAAAAGGAAACAAGAGCAATTTACTGACAGGAAATTGCAGGGGAAATTAATGAATTAAAAAACTGACATTCATTCATAACCAGACTATCAACAGTACAGAGCAACAACTGGAATTTTGGAAATGTAACATTCTCGAAGCACTGAGCAATTCCAATTGTAATAGCAAATTTAAATTGGAGACATCTCACTCAATTTCTTTCTCTATGAATATGGAGGTCTTCATAACAGTAGATTCTTCTTTATATAATTAACGTCTAATATAAATAGACAAAAATGAGTTTTGCAAAGTCTCTTCTGCAGCATAAGTGGGAAACTAGTATTTAATTTCAGGGACTATGTAACCCTGCTTCCCAAGCACTCATAATACACTTCTGAGCTCTACAAATTGTCATATTACTATTCAGACAATTAGCAAGCTATTAGGAATAAATTATTTTACATGGCTTTGTTTAAGTGTCTTCCTTGAGACCACTATTTCAATGACATATTCAAGTTCTAGAAGGTAGTGCACAAGTTATATTCCTGGTTTACATGGGGACATGTACAACTCTCAGATCCAGCTGTATCGACATCTGCAGCTCATTATCTGTTTTAAGTTCTTCATAAGGCAGTTTGAAGCACTCACAAACAATCTTAATTGTTTTTCAGTGATTCCTCATAGAATTAAGGCATCTTTCCAGCTCAGAGATTCCTGCAACTTGTAGGAAACTTTTAGAAAAACATAAGAGAACTCCTGCCTTGGGACAACTTCATCAGATAGTGACCTTGAGAGTTCTAACATAGAGAGCTAAGTATTTTTGACGACGTCCTTTTTACAAACACTTTTAGCTTTTGAAGATCAGACTACGGTAAAAAATACTGCTCTCTATGTCTGAATTTTCATAAAGACTACCTTTGCTATCTTTTGGAACTTAGACCATAATTGTGTATTTAGTCTCAGAGCTCATGGATAGTAGTAGTTGTCTAAATGTGACATAGTTCATAGGAGTTATCAGAATATCATTTCCATTGCATACAACTGTACTAATTCTGTAGCTAAACCAAAAATTAAATATGACGCTGAATTTTCTTTGTCTTGATGTCAACAGAAGACAGAAATTGCAAAGCTGAATTATAGAGCTTAGCAATCAAATATCAATGCCTTCATCAGCTTACCTTCGTTACATGTTAAATCACAATATCTAAACAATAAACAGCATTGTTGAAAAAATATTACCTTAGCAGGACCACAGCTTCATGTCTTGGTTGAAGAAAGCTGTTGTTATAAACAAATCATAAAATTATGAAGATATTGGTTTCAAAATAAAATCGACTTCTGACTGTACTATTTGCTTGGTAGTAATGCGAATATCTTTCTGAATGAACAGTTTACATTATACTACTACTTCTGTTCATCTCCTTAGTTTATGTCCACATGATTGTCTGAAGTTACAGATGATCACATTAATTCAGGTTTCGCTGTGCACTTTCTATCTGTGTCACATTCACAGTCTTTATCCCCAGTAAATTGCTGCATGATTCCTTTCTATGTTTTCAATCTTCATAAGGATCTCCTCTCTTCGGCAGCAATGTAATATTTGTGGAATAAATGCATAAAATAAAAACTTCTGGCAAAAAAATGAATTAAGCATCTTTATTACTAGCAAGTTAAAGTGCAGCATAAACAGAGTAGCTTCTCCTGAACCTCTCAATTGGTACTAGAAGACAGAATGGGAATTCTTCCTGCACCAACAAAGACCAATATCCTGAACACAGCAATATCTTAGATAAGCATTCTTAGAACATATTAGACCACTATCTTAGAAAAAAGCCATGTCACGTTATTGTTCAGAACAAAACCAAAAATAGGTATTTTATTAAGTATCTAATGATAGATGATACTAAGCCACACCTTTATCCTACTTATAAAATCCAATAAATCAGGATTGCTTAGTCTACCTCTGATTCCTTTGCTCTGTTTATAAATATACAATACTTTTTATACTGTGACATAACAACACAAAAAATATTTAGTGGCTTATGTTGTATCCCTCTGTTCAACTTCACTAATGATAAACTCCACATTTTTTACCTTGCATCAGAAGACAAGCTACTTAATCTCAGTTTTTTTATGCTTATATATCTTTGATAAACTTGCAAATCAATGTATGCAATTGTTTATTTTTTTCTGATTTAAAAATAGGCTACATCTATATTGTTACCTAACTACTATAAACTAGGTAAAATAGATGGACTTTTGACTTGATAGTCATTTATTAGATTTCTACCATGTCTTGAAAAGCTGCCCACGGGGATCTGATACATTATCAATTGTTCTTCATTTAATTTTTTGTGTCACCATAAATCAAGTATGGTAATCACTGCTGTGTAATGAAAGATCAAATTAAAAGTTGCAATCCTGACCTAATATACCATTTTATTTGCATAAATTTAATATTTAATTCTATACTCTATAAACATTAATGTAATTTTCTTCATCATAATAATTTTAATACAACAAAAGAGTAAACACATAAATAAATCTCATTTAAGAATAGGATCCTGGAAAAATATTAAACAGATACCTCCTACATACAGTAAATGCTGTTCTGTATTTCCCTGATTAACAAATAGAATCTATTGAATGTAACTTCAATGACAAACCAGCAAATTTACTAAAATAGCTAGAAAAGTTCTAACATACCTCAATGAGTTTTAAATAAGACTTTTTATACATTCATAATTCATTTTCCCCGTTATGCAAAAATACTGCACAATTTTAACATTTATCTCAGTAGGAGGAGGGACAACCTCTCAAATTTCAAATCTTTCAAAATCATTTGAGAAATTCCCTAAATGAAGCACAAGTAGGTCACTTTAAGCCCTTTGCATAAAAAAATGCGATACATTGGAAAAAATATACTTTTTCATCATTTTGAGATTGACAGAATGAAGAATAATACAAGTTACACTTCCTCTAATGGAAAGTTATCTGTGTATTTTCCGGAGAGACTGGACCTTGGCAGTATTTAGAGCCAGATTTCAAAAATGCTAAACTCCAAGTCAAAGCTGATATTTGTGCCAGTGGTTTAGCTTCTCTGATACAGTCTGTAGTATCATGTAAGATTTCTCAGATTCTGATTTACCTCGGTATTCGGTCTCTAGCATTTATTTCAACCTGAACAACTACTTTATTATGTTTCAGCTGGAATCCCGTTGCAGAATTTTTACCTTTTTTGTACTGTGATCTTATAGTGCTATATTATGCACCACATGGTTTAGGAGTTTGACTGAGACTTTAAAATCTCTACACAGTCCCTCGTCTGTGAATCTCATTTCTCACTTTAAGAATCAAATTGCCAAGAATTTCTTTAGCTGAAAGCCAGAACCTTATTTCACTTCTGCTTTAAATCGGCTGTAGCACACAGCTTACTTGATTTTCTTTGTATGTTTGGGACTGCACAGAGCTCCTGCTGAGATTCTGATATGAGTGCAAAGCAAAGATGGCTCCTAAAAGAAATTAACAGCCCTCTTATTGCTAATTAAAAGCTCTTTGCTTTCTCTCCACATGGCCAGTGCAGCTGCTTCAAATCCTCTCAATGTTTTGAAAACACATAAATTCAAAGACAATATTGTGAACAGCACCTGGCACTTGCTGCACCTGCCGTGATGAGACTATATTTCATTCTGTCAGTAAATTAAAATTCTCCAGGGCTGAAAAGGATGTTTTTTTTTCTCATTCAACCTCTTCCATTTTCCCCAGTAGTAAAGAGACAGTAGTTTTGCTTCCATTTTCGATACTATATATATCATATTGTTGTTTGCTTCAGTGGTGCAGACACCTGCCTCCTGCTGTAAATGTTGTGTTCCACTTTTGAAAGATTTCCCCAGGGCTCCACATTCAAGTATTGGCTTGTAACTATGGCTTAATATCATGTCAAAATCTCTTAAGGAAGATACAGCTTGTCAAGTCATCTCAGGACTGAAACTTCATCTAGTGAAATTCTGAAAATATCCTTTGAGTGTTAGAAGCATTAGTAGACAAATAAAAGGCTAGCAAGTCATTTGTAAAGACAATAGCTAAGAGCATGCATTTTCCCTTTCTCTTCCCCCTTTCCATTAAATGTTGATAAAGTGAAAAGAGCAGACTGCAGGTCAGTGATCTTTGTTATTTATATTCAGGTCAAAGAAAGTTCCAAACTTTTGTGGTTTGGGCATGGCAGCAGAAGAGAAGTAAAGAGAAAGAAAACCTCAATCAAACTGTGAGATTCAAACACTGACAGATTGATCTCAGAGCTTATTTTCAGAGAAAAAGACCAAATCACAGGCAGGAAGTGTTTCAATATAAAGACTTAATGGACAATGAAAGAATTTGTCTGAATCCTTGTGATATTTGGCACTGCTGTGTTTTTTGCAGTACAGGAGTACTTTTTTAGGAATAGATTCATAATGATTGGACTAGAAGTGGAACTGCAATAGAAATTATTATACTAGTTCTCAGTATTCAGTAAGAGAGAGATTCACTGCAGCTTTTGTTAGAGGAGTACATGTGAAGGATGAAAGTATTCACAAATACTATGTGTCCACTCTTTTTTTTTCAAGTTGCGGAAATGATTCTCTAAAGAAATATTAAGCCTTTGCACAGATTTCTAAATCCTTCACAAACTTGTACTAACATTCTCTAACGAAAAAAATATCCAAGCACCGTCTTGGACTATAACCTAATAGGGTCAAGTTAAACAGGTCAAGGCTGTATATTTTAGCATTCTTCTTCATTCCAGTAGCGTCTCTTGGATAATACAAGGAGAAAAATACATATTACTCAATATATAACAAAAGCACTTCAAGATGCTACTGTACCTTTCCTTTCCACAGCTCCTCATTTTCAGTCCTCCTCTAGAGTCCTCGCAACAGAACCAAATATATAAGTATGTAGGCTTGAAAGAATATGGGCATGCTCAACATGAATGTAAAATATGACAGTTTAACACGTCATGGCAAATTCTTTATCGAAGCAGCCAAAGAGAACTCAGAGTTCTCACTTAACCAAAAGCAGTTTTCAACAGCTCTCAGTGAGTTTTAGCTGGAGATAGGTCAAATCTATGTATGTAGTCTAATCTACGTGTATGTTCATAGTACCACCATTCAGAAGAAAGACACAGAAACTGAAGATTTGGTTGACATTACTTTATGGACTTCAGTAGCCTAAAACATTTAACTTATGAAATCCCTAGAAAAGAAAGTGAAAGTCGCATATGTTACCTCTACTAAGCAAAAGTTTGCAATTTTATAGATTTGGGTAAAGTAGAAAAAACAATATGTTAAAAAAGAGGTAGTCAGAAGAACTTTTAAAACAATAGAAAATATCATTAATACTTTTTAACACTGCTATACATATCATAGATATTATACGGGCTTAAAAGATGACATTTCAAAAATCTATTTAAATTATTAGATAAATGATTTCTTAATGAAGCAAAATTCAGACATTTCTACTTTCATATATTAAAAAATACTTTTCAGAAAAAAGTGACAAATACTTCAAGAATTTTTATACCTGATCGTCTCTAGTTAAATAATTTTAGTTAAATTAGTGCATCTAAGTCACCATCACAGACCTTAATATTTAAAAGAAATCATATTTCTCCCTTCCCCTACTTTTTCCCTAATTTCATTTGACAAGTTTACCTCTTTTTTGCCAGATTATTCAATTATTGATTCTATTACTATTACAAGTTTAAATCTATTGAAAAGGGTTTATAGTTTTTTTTTAAAAAAAACCCTATTGAATCTAGTTTGTTTTTCTCTACATATGTCTGAGAAAAATCTTTATGATATCATTAATATTTATATACATCTCTTCATATACATCTTTTAGCTTTCTTGAAAATTTCAATCTTATATTTTTCCATACATCAGGCACCGGGTTTTTTTCTAACTGATCATTTGGGGCAGTGTATTTGCTATATTTCTATATCATGGAAGACATGTACCAACGTCAATAAAATTTACTTTTAAATAATTGAGGGTTTATCAAAGTTTTCCAAGCATTAATGTTCCTACTTGGTTTGTCAAGATACTTTTTTCCATGAAAAATGCAGACACAACTGCCCTATATATTTAATTCAGTTTTATTTTTTATTGTTTCCCAAAATGGGTCAATATTTTTACCTTGGAAAAAAAAATTGTAATTTTCCTCCTAATTTAAAATATTTGATGTTGTCATCTTAAACTATTTACTCAAATATTTTAGTTAAATATTTCTTTTCCTCCTAATTACAAAAATTTCAGATACTGTAGAATGGTTTGTGTTGGAAGGAACCTTTAAGATCATTAGGTTTCAACACTCATGCCATGGACAGGGACACCTTCCAATAGAACAAGTTACTCAAAGCCTCATCCAACCTGGCCTTGAATATCTCCAGGGATGGAGAATCTACCTCCTCTTTGGGCAACCTGCCCAATGTCTCACCATCCTCACAGTAAAAAATCTCTTTCTAATATCTAATCTAAACCTACCCTCTTTTAGCTTAAAACCGTTACCCCTCGTCCTATCACTGCACTCCCCGATAAAAAACCCTTCACTACTTTCCTGTAGGACATCTTTAAGTACTGGAAGACTTCTAGAAGGTCTTCCCACAGCCTTCTATTCCCTNTGGGGGGAGAATTGCCCTGACCTGGGTGCAGGACCTTGTACCTGGCCTTGTTGAACTTCATGAGGTTCACACAGCTCCATCTCTCAAGCCTGTCAAGCTCCTTTGGCATGATACTTCTTTCCTCCAACATGATGACCATGCCACACAAATTTGTGTCATGAGCAAACTTGCTGAGGGTAATCTCAATCCCATTGTCCATATCTGAGAGGTGAGGTGTTAAACAACATTACCCCTGTGGAACATCACTTGTCTCCACAAAATTCTTCGAGTGCAATCATCCAGCCAATTCCTTATCCATCAAGTGGTCATCTGTCAATTCAATATAGAGACAAGAACATCATACAAGACTATGTGAAATACTTTGCACAAGTCGTGTAGTCATTGTCATGTTATTTTACTCAAATAATTTAAATATTACTTTTCCTCCTGATTCAGACTATTTCACATTGTCACAGAGAAATTATTTATTTGAATAATTTATTTACATATTTATTAAGTTTTTATATTCAATAAACACAAACTTTTCAAAATTTAGACAAACATATTGAAATAACTATAAAATTTCTGGATTTTAAAGCTACTGTCCTTAGTCAAGTCTTTCTTTGAGAATTTTTTATGATCTATCAAACTTTGGGAAAGCTAATTGGTTTTCTTCACAAAATAATTTAATTTTAGTGACTACTATTAATAGAAAATAACACATTAACTAATAATTTCTTCTTCCTTCCCAATTCTGTCCTTCAAGAATGTCATACTTCATTGTTTATAGTGCGCTAATGTTTTTTTTAAATTTTCCTATACTCCTTTCTCAGTTTAATGTCTGTTTGGCATGGTATATAACTAATTAAAAGTGAAGACCAGTCTTTCTGAAAATACTCTTCCGTAACACTAGTAACTTTCACACCTTGCCACTGTCAACTTACTGCTCTAATGTACAGTATGTTTGCATGTTAATACATCATAGGATAAAACAGAAAAAAAATTTATATATTAAATAAAAACATCATTGCATGTATTAATTAAAAACATCATTGCAGAAAGTTAAATTTTCAAGCCTGGAAAGTTCATTCTTATTTACAATTAAGAAGGTGTGTTTGAATGATGTTTCTAAGTCACATAAAGAATCATCAACCATAGAAGGAATAGCACTTGGGATTCCTATGACCCATTGCTGTACTCTGAGATTTCCTTAGAGTTTCCTTTGGTTTAAGTTAAAATTCATGTAAAAGTAATATGAGAGGTGCTGCATTGAAAGATGCTGTCCAGAAATTATTTCTGTCAAATAACGGAATGACTAGAATTGGACTTAGCAAAGACTTAAATGAGGCAAATATCACTTCACAATCAATGAAAGATTATCAAACAGTTTGTTTACTTTGATGTTTAGAATTAATACAGATAATATTCAGGTAGTACACCTACTTTTTTGTAAGGTGTTAAACTTGATTACAAACATCAATTTTCTAAATAAATGTAAATTATAATTATTCATATAATATAAATCAAATAGCTTAAAGAAGAAGTATCGGACAAGTCTGAGAAAGCCATTCTAAATAGGATATAATTATTAAAAATTTTTAAAACATCTGTTGGTGTCATGTCATAATCAATTCTTGCCTTACTTTATTTCTCATTTATTTGTAAGAAAATAAGGAACCATTGATGATAAAGTCAACACTAAGTCAAAAGATACTTGTAGGGAAATACCTGGATTGTACAGCAAAATGAGAAGAAATAACAATAACCATTTTACAATGATGAAATATAATGACAAATAAATAATCCACACTTTCTGAATAGGATCTCTACCTATGTGGAAACAGACATTCTGAGAAGATTAAACTCATTACACCAATAACTATTCAAGTATGAACTTTCACTGTGGTCCAATGGACAAAAGAACAAACACATACATATCAAGAGAGGAAAATACTACAGTATATTCTTGGATAGTAAGTTCAAATCAATAGAGTCAGTGTCCATCATTCAAGATGAAGGTTCTGAAGAGGACTTCAAGTCAGCAGAAAGAAATTGCACATAAGGTGTTTACAGTATGTAAACGTCCATCAGAAAGAGACAGAGATGGGCTATGGATTCATCAGTCTGACAGATGCAGATTTTATATAATCCAAGTTCTAGACGATAAAGATAAATAAATTAAAGTTAAACATAAGGTACTTGATTTTAAGAATCAAATATTTAGTAATTGGAAAAATAATAAAAAAAAATGTGGCAAATCAAACAACAAGCACATATAAAGACAACAAAACCACACAAAGTCCTGATGTAAAAGTAGATTCTATTTCAAATAAGTAACAAATCAAACGAGTGCTGTAGTTTCCATTATGGAAGCATTACTAACTTAAGTATTACTAACCTAAAAGACTTCTCTTCCCTCTAGGTATTGGACTAGGTTTTAGAAATATACTTTCAGGCTGCTGGGAACATTTTCTTCTCTTCTTTTCCTTTTTTAGTGGTCTAATTTTCTTTCAGTGCTATGCAAACCTTTCTGTATTGGCCCTGTTACTAACAATGACCCAATCTTATTTCATTCTTCAGTTGTTATTGCACATATTTTTATTGTAACAATGTTTTTATAAAATAAATTTTCTTCATTTGTCACAGGAACATAAAGAAACAAAATTGCATACAGTAGTTAAGGGGTAGATGGGCTTTTTCTAATTGCTGTTTTCCAGGACCCTATCCAATGCCTATCAAAAAAACCAGAAGGTTTAAAACTGATTTTAATGTGTACTAGACAAACTATGAGCAAAAATTTAGTATACTCTCATAGATTGTGCAGGAGTCATACATATACCACAAATTAAAATGAACCTTGGTCATCTGAGGTTTGCTGCAGGTGCTAAATTGCACTATTCCTTCTTACACAGAAGAAGAAGTGTATTTAGACTGTCTCCTTTGGTAATGTAGTTCAAATATTGTATTGACTAAAAAGCAAACACTCAGCTCATTAAACACTAAGTACTCTGATTCACAGAGGATAAGCAAGATAAATAACTTTTTTTCTGATTATTTCAGAATAGGTAACACTTCATGGACGATGAGTACTTTAGTGAGTGAAGCAGGACCTACTAGGAACTCTGCACTTCGGCTATCATCAAGGCTGAACCTTTGTTCCTTTGGGATTCTGTGCACTTAGTTTGATACGTGCACTTACTGTTATGATGTTTGAAAAGGAGGATTACAAAGCTGATTACAGCTCTGGAGAACTTGCACTGTCAGGAAAGTGTGAAGGAGTTAGGTTATTTCTTCTTGTAGGGTATCGACACAGTATTCTAGTACTTAAGAGGATGGAGACTCTCTCTCTTCCTAAGGAACCACATGGAGAAGATAAGAAACAGCAGGTACATGTTGCCCTGGGAGAGGTTTCATATTAATATGTGAATTTTTTTTTTTTACATTGAGAAGAGTCAGTCATTGCAACAGCCTCTACAGGGATGTGGTAGAACTCTCATCAATGGAGGTTTTCAGGATGCAATTGGACAGGATGATAGATAACCTCATTTAAGTTCCCTTTTCCAGGAAATGTTGGACTAGATGATCTTGCAAGGTCTCTTCCGACTGGGGCTGTTTTATGATTATGTGAAAATTGGGTGCCATACCCCACTATCATGTAAACAACTGAAACACAGAAATATATATGTTGAGAGGGATCTCCAGAGGATGTTTAGTCCAAACTCCTTCTTAAAGGAAAGTCTAAGGTCTAATTAGATCAAATTCCTGTGGAACTCTTTTGATGAAGTTTTCAATATTACCCATAATGGACACTCCACCACCTCTTTGGATAACCTTTCCAATGTCTGACCACCATTTTTTTTCTGGCTTATGGTGGCACAGAAATTCCCAAATTCCAGGTTGTGTCCATCACCTTCATTATTCATTAGGGACCTTAACCAGAGGAGAATTTTATTCCAAAATAGATAAAATTTATTTGAAAAGACCATTCATGAGATCCCAGATTTTTGCAGGATTTTTAGCCTTGGGCATTGGTGGTCAACATTACTATTTCATACAACTTCTAATTATTATTACAAAAAAAAATATCAAAAGTGTGGAAATACAAAAATATCCAAAATTTTTGTAAGCTAATCAAACTGTATTTGAAGTCTCAAGAAACTGTGTAGAACCATAGTATGTGTCATAAATCTCTTTAAGTAGAAGATTGTTGTAAATTGCCAAAAAACATTATAAAACAACATTCATTCTTTTCTTGTTTGTTTCCTTGTATACTTTCATTTTTGTTTTGGTTGGAAAGAGAGGTTGTAAGCAGAAATAATAAGAGAATTTTCTTTTTCCAGCATCTTACAAGTTTACACAAAGCACTTATCCATAAAAGTCCTCAGCAAACAGAAATGCTCTGAAAGCACTTAAGGAGAAAATGTGTTCCTTGTTATAGAAATTTCTTCAGACATAAAGAAATAAAAATTATTCAGAAAGCTCCTAATGTTTAGAAGAAGTTGTTTATGAACAGTTCATGACCATGAAATAACATATACAAATCTCACACTTCTAACACACCTTTAACATACAGCAAGTTAAAGGTCTAACTTGAATGATGATTGATTGAATAGAGAAACAGTTAAGACCAATTGTCAAGGTAAAAAGTGTGGAAAATCATGGCTTTCATATAGTTAAGGAGAAATCACTTCAGTTGAAAAAGGAAGCATCGAGCTATATTTTATTTGCCATTGTAACATCATTTTGATAATAAATAACTGAAAATTGTCTCTTAAAAAGCATAAAAAGTATAAAACTTCAGTAAATTGAACATACTGACTTATGATTATGAATGTCAATCTTGTATTTTGGTCAAATAACACATATGAACTTCTATGTAACACCCCTGAAAATCATATGTATAGTCAAAGATGCTAAATCTGTGGTGAATTTATTAATTGTTATTCTGTCTTCCCTCACGTTACATTCTAAAAGTTTATTTGTTATATCACTTTGTATATCAAACTTCTCTGGGTACAGAAGAAGCAGAATTCTTCTAAATCTCTGCAGAAAGGCAGTCTTTATTCTGAGATTTCTTTTTTCCCTCAAAATTATTTTAAGCATTCTCTGAGTTTTATACATTTAATATGAGAGTTTGAGGTCTCATTAATCTGCGGCAGGCAAATCTGTAAAGAATGGAGCCCTATGTATTTTCCTTGAGTGTAGAATGTGAGTTTAGTATTTTCAATATACCTTATATCGTATACTATTTCCGTACAGTAAAGTAAAATGAATGGGTGACATAAGACTGTTTATGGAAAAAACAGTGGTACAGTTATAATGAAAGTTTGTTGAAAAATCACAATCAATAGTATAAAGCAACTATTTATTAACAAAAGCTAATGTTTGCATTGAACAGTGTTAGGTTTAGGAGCCAAAAAACAATAACTTGTCATTTCCAGAGAGGACTGTAATATGATAAATTGTGAGGAAAAAACCCACCTTGATCATCACCGTTGTCTGCCAAGGACATAGTTAATCAATGTCACTACTATAATCATAGAGTGACTAAAGAAATTATATTCAGACTTGTTCCTAGAAAACTTGCAAAACTGGTAAATAATTGAGACTCGTCTTGAGTGTCGTCCAATAGATTAGCAAGAAAAAATTAATAAAGGCTTAAATTAAAGGTCTCATATTAGAATCGTGTCTCCCATTCATCCTTGTTTATCTTTCTGTCTTTGATAGCATTCTTCTAAAAAAACAAAGTATTGGGTTTAGCTTAGAGTATAAATAAGTATATGTTTTTTCTACACTTTCTGTCTTCTCAGCCTTGTGATATGTGCTTGCAAGGAAACTTCACAGTATCACAGTATCACAGTATTTTAAGGTTGGAAGAGACCTTTGAGATCATTGAGTCCAACCTATGGCCCAACACCTACACCTGCTACCTACACCTACTCCTACTTGTCAGTTACACCATGGCACTAAGTGCCTCATCCAAATTCTCTTTGAACACCTCCAGGGATGGTGACTCCANAGGCAACTAAGAAGAGAAAATTATATATACCAAGTTAAACCTAGAATATATCAAAACATTTAGAAAAAGTAGTCACTTTCCCTACTTTGTGTTACAAACTAATCTAATTTGCTGATTTGATCATTTTTCAAGTATTATTTTATTTAAATGTTGTTTTATGTTCCATTCATATAAAGATTAAACTGTAGATTATTTTCTTTTATATATTATGGGACTATATGAATGAAACTTAGGATGTATGTATGTACTCTGTGAAAGAGTGTGCTTTTAGAATGACCATTTCATCTATAAAACATTACACATTAGACTCAAAGAGATGAAACTATCATTCACATGAAATTGAAAATGCAGTTAAGAATGGACTGGCTTTAAATACTGAAAAAAAATAAAGAATTGGATGCTAATATAAAATTGAAATTGACTATGGGTCATACGTAAAAAACCAACATGATACACGTCAGTAGATTGTATCTCACAGCATTTGCATCATAAAATAAACGTTTAAAATTATAGACAAAAATTAGAAAAACAAATGTGGAATTTTCTTCCAACAGAATTTTCAGAGATGTAGACCCTAAGTGAATGGTGTACTCTGAGACTTTGAGCAACAGTTAGGAAATGCAAAATAATACAGTCCTTTGAATGAAATAATTTCAACATTTTCTTTCAGCTACTGTTAGGTAACTACAGACTCAGTCACAAGCATGTTACACTTACTTCAACATGTTCCACTCCTATAGTTGTCTCAGAATGGTTCCTGATGTCATATTTGCACTGAGAGCCAAAGTGCTTAACTGAAGGTTTTTATTCAGGATTCTTTTAAATTACCTTTTTTTAGTTTATATTTCTAATATATATTTAAATCTGTATACATCTTTCATCTAATAATAAAATTTAGTTTCTTATCTGAGTGAACTTGATGATGGGACTAGAGAAAGTGTAGTTCACAGCGCAGTTCCCAGAATGTGTTATAGCACTCAGTATAGGCAGTATGACAGCTAATACATCTGCGGGACTATATGTCAATTTTACAAATTCTCCCTTTCCTTAGATTCTGTCATATTTGATGATCATTTGTAGACTTCTTGGATATTCCAAGACATTTCAAGTGGTAGTAAATAGTGTTGGGGCCCCCAAACCTGTTCTGTGGTACAGAACTGACATTCTGTTGCAATTCAATTAGTTGTCTAGGTCAGCTGTTCCCGTGACTACAGCAGGTGCTCAGATGCCAGGCTCACATGAAAAACTCATAGTTAGGCCTGTAGTTAGACATTTAGATCATCTGATAAAGCATTGAAGGTAGCTGCAATGTGCTTTATGATAAGACACAGGAAAACGATGGGACAAAGGGACAATGATGCTCTGTCAGAATGCAACTGTAGCCTAGAAAATATAACTAGCACTGCCTAAAATGATGTTAGCCATCCAAGTTTAAGAAAATTTTAAATTTTAATAAGAAGATTAGCAGCTCAGCTTGATTACTTTCACACTGGTGCCAAAAATATTATATATTATCCCTCATCTCCATCTGGCATCCCAGAACTCATTGGAACAGTAAATATCTTTGCTGTCCCACGGACCTAAACACTCCCAGTATTAATATTCTGATAAAGTGTGACATATATTGCTCAAGCAGAATACACATTTAATGATCTGAAGATTAGATATATGTTTCTGTTTTATAAAAAGTTTTCAGTATGAGAGATGTTTCTCTAGTCATCGGTTCACAAGGAAAAAATATATCGGATAACAGATGTGAGAAAGGAGAATAGACAAGAGAAGAAATATTGCTCGCCCAAATGACTTTTCCTTGTCTATTTTGTTTCTTCTGTCTCTAAATTCAATCAATTGCAGGTCACATTTCTCTAATATCACCATTAAATTTTAAATTCCTTTGTAATTTTTCTGTCTCCACAGTGATTTTGACAACTTAGTGCAGGGGTGTCAAACTCATGGCCCATGGGCCGAATGCAACCCTCCACCTCGTTTTATCTGGCCCAGCACCTTGTTTTTACCCGGTGGCAGCACTGAGATCCTCGCCCCTACACTCCTGCCAGCGCACTGGTCATGTGTGCAGCGTGTGACACGCATTATGCCGCAGGAGCAGGAGAATGGTGAAAGCCATGAGTTTGGCACCCTGGCCTTAGTGTTTACTCCTCAGAGTATCCCTCTGATGTTCTTTTTACCTCTTTGGAAGGACATATTTCTCCACTAGGTCTATTGTCACTCACTTCTCCATTTGAATGTCTCAGCTTACAATGGCACTTTTGTTCAAATAAGAGAACTAAACAGCTTACTCAGTTGAATTCAGTTTTAAAGGGTTAATAAAATATCACTGCCCTCTGTAGGTGTTCCCCTTTGTTACTTGTCATAAGCTTCACTTACCAAAATTAATGAGTTACTTATTAACAGTATGGCAGTTTTAAGGTTATCTTGGAATTAATCTGAATTTTAAAATACATTATGGAAAATATGGTAACTTTCTGACTATGAAGAGTGTAATGTAATACAATATCTAATCTAGTTGCTGTTTGTTATGAGCAACAACTAAAAGATCCCAAGAAACAATACCTAGAAAAAAACTCTCAGAAGTCAAATCAGAGTGGAAGCAGCATGGCACTGATTTTCAGCACATGATCTAATGAACATGGATCTCACTATAGCTAAATTACAAAGGTGGTTGCAACACACTTTAATTACATGATTGATATGGTCTTCAAAAGAAGTCTCAGAATTTACAATGACTCCAGGGTCATAAACATTGTAGGAGAGATAAATAGAACAAAATAAAACCTCTGCAGATTACACCTGAGGCCTTTTGCATTAGTAAGCTAATCAATAGCAGCCTGCAAAATCAGCACAGGACCAAAGCACAGAAAAATTTCACTAGCTCTACAGAGAGGAGGATCTTCCAGAAGTCAGAGCTTGGGAAATAAAATGATAGCACGGTAACTGAAAAAAAAAGCATATCAAAGTAGTCTTTTCTAAAATCTGATTTCATTTTGTTCTCTCCATTACTCCTCACATTGCTTTCCAATTCTACCTCGTCCCAGTACTAAAGAGGAAATTTCCCCCCTGGAAGCTTTTTTATCTGTTATGAACAGTATCAAAAGTCCTTTCGGTACTTTTCCTCCGAGGGTAAGAAGTATATAAAATAAAGATCATTTTGTTTTCTACTCTGACTGTATTACTGCACTAGAGGGGAAATTTGTCTTTATAAAAGGTTTTATGACATTTCAGTGCAATGCAATATGGTAACACTCGATACCTTTCATTTGGTTTTATTGCTCTTCCTTTTGCATCGGATTTATGTTTTCCGCATGAAGTTATGAAAGGACAGGAAAATATAATTGCTGTCCCTGCATTTTATTTTCCAGAAAATAACTAGACATGTGAAATTTCAAAAATTTCTGGTGTTTTCTATCTACCTATTTTTCCTCGCTGTCTAGGGTTTTGTTTTTCCTTCCTCTAAATGCCATTCTTTTCTGAGAATTTTAGTTAAAATAAGAGCCTTGTAAATTAAAAGTTAAAGTATATGCAAAGAGTAAATAAACTATTATAGGCATTAAAGATATTATCGAAAGATAATAGCACACTCTAGGTTTATTTCAGAAGACCAACAAAGTTTTAAAATGCTCTGTCCATAAAGACACTAACTATAGTTTATACAGATGAAAAATCATTCAAAAGAAAGACCTTTAACATTAAAAATAAAAAAGTCTACATTTATTTTTTTAACAGAAGCTACTAAAGTGTTTGGGTTTTTTTATTTCTACTTTATTTTTTTAAATCATTAATTTGACATTTGTTATTATGTCTTAGTAAACTGCAAGAAGATTTTAGACCTGAAAATCTTCCTTATTTATCTTTTAGAATATAGCATTTTTATTACTGGAATACTATATGCATGTTTGTACTCAAGAGGCTTACTGTAGTAACTACCATAATCCCCAAAATGGAGATTAAAATTCTTAGCATGATTTTCTAAAATCTAAGAAACTATTTCAATACAATACATTGTGGTTTTGGTTTAAAAATATATGGTAACATTTGAATGACTGGCTTAGGCTTAAAGAAGGTAGAATTAAATTAGATATTAGAAAGAAACCTTTTATTGTGAGGCTGGTGAGGCACTGGAACAGGTTGCCCAGAGAAGTCATGGATGCCCTATTCCTGCACGTGTTCAAGACCAGGCTGGATGAGGCTATAAGCTACTGGATCTACTGGAAGGTGCCCTGGCCCATGGCGGAGGACTTGGAACTAGATGATCATTAAAGCCCTTTCCAACCCAAATCATTTTATGATTGTAAGATATTATGATTCCATGACTGTGTCAGACATTACTGTTACTTAATTGCAGTGGATATATATTTGTCTAGTTCTTCTTCACTAAATGTAGAAACCTTTTAGTTGTTGCACTTTTAGTTTTATATGCATTATCTTTTGTTTAGATTTCTAAGATAAATGAGAGATGTCTCTCTGTTTTTCAGGTTTATTTTTCTATACCACTGCGGCCATTTCTTCCCTGACAGAAGTGATAAAAAACATTCAAAAGATCTTTTCCAGTAAATTCCATTATGATAATCACAACCATCTGTATGACTAGAAAATCCTAGGGTGCATAATATCAAACAAACTCAAAGTTGCAGTTCAGTAAGATGGAAACATCATAGGCTGAGTTACACTCATAACTGAGATTGAAGACCTGCTACTATTTCTAGATAGTGATTGAGACAGAAATGTGGTGGTGGTGATACTAGAATGGAAAGTGAAGGCTTGGTTTGTGCCTTTAGTTTCTTATTATTGCTTCATTTAAATATTTAATTTTGGATGAAGTATCCTATTTCCTTGCAAAATGAAACAAACTAAATCAAACAACCAGAAAGGAACAACATACTGATCTATAAATTATATTAACAAAGAGAAGCAGTAATCCAAATCAGGGATGGACACTCTTTTCAGTTACCTAATTTTGAAATTAAGAGTTAGAGAAGTAAACGGTACAAATGCTTCTGGGAAAAGGACCTTTTTTTGATGTTCCACTTTTTTTTTTTCTTTTTTCAGGCATCTTCTTGGCAGTCTAACATTTACACCACACAAAGACAACAGATTGCTGTGCAGTATAAATTATGTAATTGCTAAACATTGATTTGCCACAGCTTAAAAAGAACAAAGCCAGTTTTCGAGACTAGACTTTGTTCAGTCTTCTATTGTTTAGCTGGAGCACAGATAATACTGATCTTTTGTTGTGTAAGTATCTTTTTGAATAGGGTTCCTTTTTCTTAGCTTTAGAACACGCGATTGTTGTTTAAAGAAAGTTAGGCTCAGGTTCCCATCTGTCTACCTGGTACTGGTTAAAAATTCTGTCCTATAATGAGATAACTAAGTGTGATTTTATGGGAGGAGTTTTATTAATTTGAATAAATGTGACTATCAGAGGCAGGCAGCCATAAAATTTACACAGTGCCTCAAGTAATTCTGAAGATAGTTGAGAGAATCAAACTTTTTTTTTTCCTCCCAGTGTAGTCTGTAAAACCTGGAGGAATTAGTCAGTGAATAAGACATTTCAGAAATGGAAATTTTAGTGATTTAAAGGAAAGAAAAAATAGAAGAATACACAGTCTTATATCCAACAGAATTACTTCTACATCTAAGTTCTGCTTGCTGATGTCTCCCATTGACTTACTATGAATAGGGTTGGTCCATGAGCTGATTTTAATACAGATGCAAAATTGCAATGATTTTTCTTTTCCTAGACTTTTCCCATTAGAATATCTGTTCAGAAGTTTCCAGCTATTAAAAAAAAGAAAAAAAAAAAAAAAAAAGAAAAAAGTGCATGGTGGATACCATCTGCTACTTGGAATGCTCCAAGTCAACCACTGTGCCAGGAATTTATGGTGGACTATTATGAAAGTCTTTGAGAAGTATAATTAGAAAGATATATATGAGATATACATGAGTTTTTCCAGGAATGGACACCCCATTCCAGGAGTAAAAGAGAATGCCTTTAACATAATTTGGAATAAAATTACAATATTGAGAAATAAACATTTTAATCACACCAGTTCACAGAGATTTTTTGTTTAGATCTTTTAACTTTTCTTAATAAACAGTGCTGTTAACAAAATGACAAGAGCAACAGTCCTTATCCTTACATTCTGCTCTTCTCATACTAACAGTGAAAAACAGGCCGTTGTTAACTCTGTAAGCCAGCACGAAGGACGCTTTTATTTCAGAAAATATCTTTCACTGTATCTATGGAAATAACCATGAAGATTATATACTGTGAAGATGTAATATAAGGGTCTTATTTTGCTCCTTCAAATATACCTGTGATCCTTTATTGTCAATAAATAAATAAATAACCAAGAAATAAAATCAGTAAAATGAAAACCCAATTATTACAAATCGCAATGCCATAAAGTGTTGTTTTGTGGTTCATTTTTTTTAGTTTATCTCAATAATCCCTAATTTAAACGAATTTACAGTGGGTTTTATTAATAAAATTTAAATCTCATTTAGAGAAAAACTGCAAAAGATACAGACAAAAGGTAATTTGACTCAAATGAAATGCAATCTAGAAGTGTTAATGTATCATAAAATAATCAGACTTCTGTTTAGGTTAGACCAAAGAAGAAAAGATATTCACAGCATTCACAAACATACACTCATAATATTTTTTCTCCGGTAAAGGATTAAGTTGGGGATTGTTTTGGGAGAAAACCAAAACCACAACATGAAACATATTCTTCGTCTTCCTTATGTCTTTGCTAATTTTACCAGTATTTCTTTCTGAATGATAAATCCTTGTATAAAACACTGCACAGTCCAATCCTCTTGCCATTGACATAAACAGCAAATATCCCATTCACTAAAAAGAAGATAGGATTTGTAGCATTATGGTAGAGATGTATTCATATGAATGAATACATACTAAATAATGAAAGAGGATTGTTTTTTTAAAAAAAATAGAAGCAGGGAGGGTGGTATAGAAAAAACGTAGTATGGTGTACTGCATATTCTCTTTGGAAGGTATAAAACATATGCCAAGCTGTGGAAAATGTTCTTTGAGCAGCAACATCTAGATATTTTACATATTCCAGAGGGAGAAATGCTGGCAGACTCCAAATTGCCCCTAGGGCTGTCATATGTTAAACAAGCTTACAGGCTGGTTTATTCTTTTAGATGCTGTAGGCACGATTCTGATCTTATTTGTACTGATTTTTCCTGATACAACCCTACTACCTGCAATGGAAGTACTACTCATTTTCTATTGTGTATAACAAAGGAGACTGTAGCTTTTTATTTAATTTCTCTTTCTTTACCTGGAGAGGTATAAAAGTTTCAATGTATTTGAAATGTATCTTCACTATTTATTTGAATGCTTTACACATCCTGTATTAGGCTTTACCATTTCATTCCATTCATATCAGCTAATACAGATTCCTGAGATGTGTTCTTCTTATTCACCTTTACGGTTCAGTCATTTATTTTGGAAAAAGTGTTACAAAGAAATACAAACTTCTTGTTTTAAGGGAAGCTGCATTTTTTCACAGCTGATGATTGCACAGTACTTCATTTTCTGAGATGGTGGATTATGTCTATTCATCAGTGTCAGTACATACAATTCCTTTGATTCTACCTGTAATTTGTAATAATATTGCCATCTGGATTCATAGTTCCTTTATATTGAGATGCAAGGTATATATTTAAAGACAATATCCTGATGCAGAACTTCATTTAGTAATCTTAGTATTATGAATTTGTATCTTTTTCTTCATCTTCTAACTAATATCATGGTTAAGAACATATAAGAACTCACGCTCATATCAACGGTAACGTCATATTCTTGTCTGGTTCAGAGACAAATAAGAAAATCTACTTTAATCCAAGGCTACCATACATCGCATTTAATCAGTAGACACTTCCATGCAACTCAAGTTAAGAGCATTTTCACACAGAGAGAAGGGTTTTGTAATTAATTACCAAACTAACTGATGTGTCTTCATGGATTTAATTTGATATTCAAATCAGTGGTATACAGGTAAGCAGATATTTCTGACCAAAGTTTCCTTTTAACATTATTGTCTACCATCTTCTGGTTTTGTTTTTAGCCATTATTATCATGTCAGTGAACTACATTTTCATCCCATTTTCCTGTTAACAATTACATGATAAACTATTTCTTTCTGTTTGCAAATCAAGATATGATCTGCTTTCGCTGATTACGTCAAAACTGTTATATCTATGTCAACACTTCCTGTGAAAAGAAAAAAGAGGTGACCATTCAGATCAGTATCTTTCTATTTTGTTTCAATGTAAAAACATTCTGAAATCAGATTTCTGGTTTCATGTCCACCTGACCTTTGTGATGTCCATATGGCCCATAATCCTTCAGATACATTTTTAAACAGAACAATATAAATATTGTTTATCTTACTGGACTAATTTTATGTACAGGGAAAAGTCTGCTAGTCACTCTGTTATTCTTGCAGAGGTGAGTACCTGAAGCTCCAGAGACCTTTAATTATGTTTTTTTTTCCTTGTTTTATGGTGCCGTATGTCCTCCCGTCTGTTTCTCTGTAAAAACAGGTTTGCTACTTAGTGCTTGCATGCCTCACCAATACTAATTCCTACACTAACCAGCTTCTTATTTCTCAATATGCTAATACTGAAATTAACACCCTTTGAATAGCAATCAGAGTAGTTTTATAATGTGTTTTTACATGTAAATTGATCAGTTGGTTTGTTCATAGCATCAGTTGGTTAGTTTGTTCATGGGAATTAATCAGATGTGTATTTTTCCCTGTGAAACAAGTACTGATGCTGAACTAGACACGCTGTTGTCTTGACTTCATTTTTAACCAGAGGAATTTCTTCTGTGTTTGTACTCCCCATTCAAGAGATTTCAATTAGGCTCAGGCAGTACATCTGGGTTCTGAAGTCCAAACTTTAGTTTAAGAACTGCTGCCAAGTAACCATAATGATCAAAGCCACTTAAAAGAGCAATCTGCAAGCCAGCATGGTGGCTCTGAAGATTATTACTCCGGTCTGTTAGAAAATCTGTTCATGAGGACTTTGGCTTAAGCCCTGGCATCACTCATTTGTCTGCGTTTTGCTCTTGATTCTGAGCCATGAGTTCGTGACTGCTCCTCCAGAGGGCACTGAGAAGGAGATAAAAAGAAATTTATAGAAGTTTTAATTGAAAAAAAAAAAAGTCAGAGATTTTTCTTGGATAAAATAAAAAACCCAAAGTCTTACCTTTCAGGGAAAAAAAAAAGAAAATCCCATTCTTTATTTTTTTTCCCCAAGTAGGTAATGAAGTTTACTTTACTTATGCTTAACATACTTGCATCAGCAATAGAAGCTTTGTTTCAAGTAATATTTGGTCAAAAGCTGTAGATAGAAAAAATCCACGGAGTAGAAAGCAAATATTTTTTATTCAAATCTCTAAGTCACAATGACCTATTCATATTGTTACCAAGTAAGATTAATTTATCTATCAAACACAATGCCTTAAACACACTTATTTTTGCAGTACCCCATATAAAAGAAGCTATTTAGCATGCTGGAAAGATTTGATGAGAAATTTATTTATCATGTATGTGGCTAGTGTATGTTTCACAGTCTATCTACAGCATACACTCTGTACATATACATATAGACATGCATGCATCCACTTATATATGCACAAATACAGAATAGAATCGTATAATCATAGAACTATTACAGTTGGAAAAGACCTCCAAGATCATCAAGTCCAACTGTCAGCACACCACCATGCCTACTAAACCATTCTCAAAGTGTAACATCTACGCATTTTTGAACACTTCTAGGAATGGTGAATCCATCACTTTCCTGGGTAGTTTGTTCCAACGTCTCACCTCTCTTTTGACAAAGAAACTAAACTTTTCCTTGTGCAACTTGAGGCCATTTACTCTCATCCTACCAGTTGTTACTTTGTCAAAGAGACCAACACCCACCTTGTTACAAACTCCTTTCAGGCAGTCCTAGAGGGTGATAAGGTGTCCCCTCTGCTTCCTCTTCTCCACAATAAACAACTCCAGTTCCCTCAGCCTCTCCTCATACGACTTGTTCTCCAGACCCTTCACCAACTTCGTTGTCCTTCTTTGTGCATGTTCCACCACTTCGACATCTTTTTTTGTATTGAGGGGCCCAAAACAGAACACAGGATTTGAGATGCAGCAGCACCAAGTGGCAAGTACAGGAGGACAATCACCTTCTTGGCCACCTGAGCACGCTGCTGGCTCATGTTCAGCTGGCTGTTGACCAGCACTTCCAAGTCCTTTTCTATTGGACAGCTCTCCAGCCACTCTTCCCTGAGCCTGTAATGTTGCATGGGGTTGTTGTAACCAAAGTGCAGGAGCCGGCACTTGGCCTTGTTGAATCTCATACAATTAGCCTCAGCCCATTGATCCAGCCTGTCAAGATCCCTCTGTAGAGCCATTCTACCCTCAAGCAGATTGACACTCTCACCCCATTTTGTGCCGTCTGCAAATTTACTGAGAGAGTACTCAATCCTCTCATCCAGATTTTTAAAGATATTAAAAAAGATTGGCCCCAACACTGAGCCCTGGGGACTGACTCTCAGCTGAATTTAACACAAGTGTCTGGGCTTGGCCATTCAACCAGATTTTTTCCCAGTAAAGAGTACAACTGTCTAAACCATGACTACCAGATTCTCTAGGAAAATGCTTTGGTAAATGGTGTCAATACTTCACTGAAGTTGAGGCAAGTAATATCTTCAGCTTTTCCATCCACTAGGCAGGTCACCTTGTCATAGAAGGATATCAGGTGGGCCAACCCGGACCTGCCTTTCATGAACCCAAGTTGGCTGGGCCCGATCCCCTGCACATACCTTGTAAAAACATTCAGGATGAACTGCTCCATAATCTTCCCTGGTACCAAGATGAGGCTGACAAGTCTGTAGTTTCCCCAGATCCTCCGTCTGGCCCTTCTTATATATTAGCCTCATACTGGCAAACCTCCAGTCATTTGGGACCTCTCCTGTTAACCAGGACTGTTCATAAATGATGGAAAGTGGCCTGAGAAGCTCTTCACCAGCTCCCTCAGTATTCTTCAGTGCATCCCACCTAGCCGCATAGACTTGTGAGTGTCCAGGTGGCATAGGAGGTTGTTAACTTCTTCCTCTTGGATTATGAGTGGCTTATTTCTCTCAGTTTCTGTCTTCCAGCTCAGGGGGCTGGGCATAACTGGTCTGACTGTTAAAGACTGAGGCAAAAATGGCACTAAGCACCTCAGCCTTTTCCTCATCCTTGATAGCAATGTTGCCCCCAGCATCCAATAAAGGATGGAGATTCTTCTGTACTCTCTTTTTGTTGTTAATGAATTTGTAATAACATTTTTTTGTTACCTCTTACATTACTGGCTAGATGGAGTTCTAGCTGGGCTTTTGCCTTTCTGATTTTCTCTCTGCACAACCTAACAAGATCTCTGTAATTTTTGTACATATGTATACATACACACATATAAATATATACACACATGTATGTATACATACACATATATATAGACATTATCTACATGTATATAGACATATATAGAGAGACATATAGACAAATAGACGTATAGAAATCTAACTACACAACTAGTTTTGTAGACCATGTGGCTACGGATGCTGAGATCTGGCATAACCTCTGACTTCTTTTACTCATGAGAGAGTTTGGACTGCAAATTAAAATATTCTCTTTCTCTTTTTTCTTCTAGAATTTAGTATTCTTCATCAGCAAAAGTAGAATCAATGTCATCTTTGTGCCTGTCTGCCACTGTTTCCTCCTTTTTGTAAACACCTTGCATGAGAAACACAGAAAAAAGGTTCAGTGCAGCTTGTAGAAAATAGATATTGATAAGGGAAAGCAAGTAAAGCCCGGTCAAGAGTGATATAATTGAACCTCTGTTCAATTATGGAAGATTGTTCTTGTTGTCTTAGCTACTCATTTGACTTGAAATCTATACCATATTATGTCAGTCACTTTCATTATTACAACATTACAAGATAAGCTTGTTTGTTCTTCAGAAAGAATTTTCTAATGAGGTAGTCAAAGAGTCAGAAATTAACTGTTGCCAGTTTCACGCATTATCACAAATTCTTGTCTAAATGTAGGGTAGTCATAGGAAGAAAAATCAGGATATCCCTAGGATGGATCCCAGGCCATTTTGTCTGTGTCGGAGGCATTGGATGGGTAGTGATTTCTTAGACTCCCAAGACCCATCTATATTGTAGGAAAATGTATCAGCGTTTTACATCATTAAATTCAGCGTACCCAAGAGACTTCCATTTAATCTTCACCTCTTTAGTATTGACCCTCACTGCTTCCTGGAAGGTAGGCAATGTAAAGATACCATGTATTTGACCTCAAGTATTGTGCTGCAAGTGCAGAGCACTGAAAATACAGAAACTACGTTCTCAAAAAACTTAGTAGAATACTCCTGGTCAAAGTGGGCCTGTGACATACAGGCTTTCTCCTTCAGAAAAACACAGGCTGGTAGTTTAACCTCTTGATTTAGTCCTCTTTCCACTACAGAAGCTGAAAACTAGCTTTTAATTTGCTGACATCTTTTTTCTTTCCTTTTGAACACTTTGCAACCTAACAGCTAGGCATCAGTGACTATGCCCATACAAGAAAATTCCTACTGGATTTTTCAATGAAATTGAGCCCAAGTGGTAAAGAATATGCCCTATCAGTATCTTTAACTTTCCTTACTTTCTACAACAGGATGGACAATTCCAAACCACCTTTTGTGATTACTCCATGGCCTCTGTTAACTCCCAAACCTTGCTCAAGAATTATGTGGGAGACTGAATGTTGGTCTTGGCCAGAAATATTTCAAAAGATCACTGACAGTTAAGCAGAAAGAAAGCAGAAGGAAATGGAATATTGAGAAGTCAAATATATGGGGAAACAAAACCAAATTCCACACCAAAAGAAAAGCATTGCTCCAATCACTGCAAAAGATGTACTTCATGCTCTTTAAATTATAACTAATTTAGAAGGTGGACTAAATAATAGAAAGCTGAAAAAGTCCAAGTTCAAAAACAGCTCTGAAAAAACTCAAGATGTTAAGAAGCAGATGTAAGCTAAAAATAAATCTATTTTGAGTGAAGACAGACCCATGCAGAAAAATGGCAGTTGTATTTGCCCTACAGCAGCCTCCTCATAATGACATTGGATACCTGCCAGTCTCTAATTATCCTTACACCAATAACTTTAAATTGCTGCTTCCTTCAACCTAATGTCTTATTTTTAGCTCAAAGGCTACTTCAAGTGGGCTACCTTATCAGAATGACATAAATCTGATAATATAGTGTGCACCAACATTGCAGTGGCCTAAAGGGCTCCTGGGGCATTAGGAAGAGCCTTTTCTTTGTAAGGTGTAAGTAATACATTTCATTATGACTTTATATGCTTCATTACATAGAAATAGGTGTTCAAACATAGGGGGATTTTTGTATGTTTCTGTTACGTTATTAAGCAAGGGAAAAAGCCCACGATTGCTCACGTAAACTAAACACAAATAAATAGAAGACAATGTGCGTGTGTGTATGTCTATATGTCTGCATGCCAACAGATAAAGAAAAAGGAGTAGATAATGGTACATGTATGCAGTCATTTTATATCACTTATGTTTCAGATATATATATTTGTTTTGGATGTTAAAGTAAGATGACTCTCCCCGTTGGTCACTTTTTGTTCAGATAACATGTTAATACATTATGTTTATGTATAGTAGAGAATATTCTCAGCCTTGAAGAGTCTATACCTCAAACAACCATAGCAAGAGAAACACAAGTTTTTCTAAAAACCTATGTAATTCACGATATTAAATTGTGCCTTCAAAGTTGTGTAAATAATTTTTGAAATGAAAGACTGAGAAAACATGATCTTTTGCTCAACACAGTCAACTTCATACTTAAGAAAAAACCAATGAAATCACATAAAACTCTTTTAGAATTAAATTAATATACAGTTTAGAAGAATTTTCTAGTTTCATTAACTATAGTGATATTAATAACATTGCTTTGTATCACCCACTTAAAAAGTTGTACAACATCTGAGGTGGGATCCAGTAACCTGATTTCAGGGATAAGATGAATTTTCCAGAATTCCCTGCTACAAAACAAGATACTTAACCCTGGTTTAACACTGTGAAGTTAAATTATTACTTGTAGAAAGGGGTTTTTTTCCTACATTTTGTATAAACTATGAAGAACATATGCACAGGATGAGCTCTTTTGAGTAAATATTATCAATGTGTTCTGTTCTTCCATGAGAAACTGGATATTAGCTACAAGTGAGAACACATTTAGTATTGCAAAGAACATTTTATTCAACACTTTATTTGGATGAATGTAATGGTAAAATTACCTAGCAGCTAATACTCATTAATTCTTTGTTGAACGTATTATATAAGAAACATTTTAGAACATTTTTAGGTTAGCACAGTGTGGTTTTGAAAATATTTCCTTTGCATGAGAATATCTTATAAGTGGACTGAGGTTTCATGGCACACAATGTCTTAGAATAATAATGTTAAAAATTGGACAGCATTTTTAAGTCAAACTTTTCCTTTATCTGAAACATTGCCTTAATTATAAACATATACTCTGATTGTCAACTTTAGCTTCCATTGCAAAAGAGGATCACACATGGCAGGAGCTTTCATTGATGCATTTGACCACAAAAAGCCAAGATATTACCAAGTTTCTATGATTCCATACTTTTTCACCAATAAGAGCATCCTCAAAACTCACAGAAATGGAAACAGGAATTTTTACATTAGTACATCCTGAATTAATTAAGAAATTTCTTAATTACTTTAGTTACTTTCTTTAAATAGAACAGCTATTAGTATTTCAAATTCATCACAAAAGATTCTGCAGAATCTCAATATAATGTTGCAAAATCCATTTGCAGAATTTTGTCCTTGCAACTGTCCATAAAGGGCAATGTAACTCCACTGAAGTAATTTATGCTTCTCCTTAATGGAGAAACAACTGTTTTAGACAGAAATAATGACTATAGAGCTAGTTGGGTCTTACTTCCTCATCTCCAAAAAGCTAGGCTAAACCTCTTCAAATTTTCCACGCACAAGGGAAGAAAATTATGTCTCATGTTACTTCCTTTTGAAAACTTATAAATGCAGTAAAAGAAAAGTTTTGTATCCTCCTTTTTTTTCATAGAGTTTTGAATTGAGAGCCTTGTTATAGCTCAAATGCACGATGTTTATAGAATAGTAATGCCCTGAGTATGATACACATATCTACTTCCTGAATTTCTGTACTGTTAGTCTCAATATTACTTTATGTTTACTCACATAGCATGCCTACAAACAATCTAAACAGAAACAGCAAACCCCACCTTTTCACATTGGAATTATTTACAATAAATGTAGCAGTATATGCTGCCTACATCACTTGAACCACATGAGACACTGAGTTTAGATGTCAAAAGGTGAATACTATATGTATAATTGACTAGTGTTATATGGCATTCCTGAGTAAACTGTAAACCACAATGGGGACATGATGTCCAAATATCCTGATGAAGATTTTCAGCAACTCTTAGTGTTTTTCTCATGTGACTTACTTGGCCTTAATAGCTTTCTTATAGAAACAATAAAAAAAACAAACAAAACTTGGTATTGTTCCAAGCTAAAACTGAAAGAACAGTGACACCCAGTGGCCAGGGAAACATGCTAGAAATCACACTGCTATTAACTGTGGAAGGCATTCAGACTTGCAAGTTCAAAATATGAGGTTCTCAATACATTTAGTCATAATTATCTCAAGGCCAGTCTGTTCCTAATTTTGGGAACATGGCATTAATTTGACCTAAGATCATTGCATTGTGTGTTCGATGTTTATTTCATGCTATCATTTATTTTTGCTGACATCCAGGCTAGTAGTATATGACTATAACTGTCTATATTGGAAATTTCAAAACAGAGTCCACAATAAAATAAAGAGCATTTATACATCAGTTCTCAGAGCATAAACCCAATTCAGTAGAAAAAAAGAACTCAGGGAGGCAAAGAATGGATCATTACCTTCTTTCCTTTAACATTAATTTCAATAGATCAACCCAAAGTAAGGATCTTCCAGAATGTGGAAAATAATAATTTGGTATTAAATCAGATGAAAAGTAACAACTTCTTGAAATTTTTCAATGTAATAAAATTCAGAAGAAGTCTCTAAATGATGTTTCCGAACTAATTTCTTTTCTGAGATATGCACTAAGATGCGCACTGTTTTCACTATGCAGCTATCGCAATTGGTGTTCCCCAGGGCTTAGCATTGGGGCCAGTCTTGTTTAATATCTTTGTCAATTATCTGGATGAAGAAACTGAATGCTCCCTCAATAAGTTTGCAGATGATACCAAGTTGAGCGGAAATTTCCATCTGTTTGAAGGCAGGAAGGTTCTGCAGATGGATCTGTACAGGCTAAATCAATGGGCTGAGGCCAATTGTATAAGATTCAACAAGGCCAAGTGCTGGCTCCTGCACTTTAGTCACAACAACGCCATTTAAAACTACAGGCTCGGGAGAGAGTGGCTGGAAAGCTGCCCAATAGAAAAAGACTTGGAAGTGCTGGTCAACAGCCAGCTGAACATGAGCCAGTGGTGTGCTCAGGTGGCCAAGGAGGCCAACAGCATTCTGACTGGTATAAATAATAATCTGGCTAGAAGCACTAGAGAAGTGACCCAGACTGGAGCAACCAGTGAAAGACTGTCTCGTGTGAGTGGGATCCCACATCAGAGCAAGTAAAGAATATGAAGAGGAAGAAGCAGCAGAGACAGCATGTGACAAGGTGCAATTTGACTGCAACCCCTGCTTCCCATGGTTCATTGATTTTTAAAGTAGCTGAACAGAATGAATATTCAAAAGGAAGCTGAAATAAAAGGGTGAAAGACATACAAATTAAACTAAATTACACAATTTATCAAATAAAATATTCTTTGTCATAATCCAGAGAATATTATACAAGGCAGAAAATTTTTGAAAAAAAAAGCATCTGAGATTGTAGTAGATATTCCTCAGCAATTTCATTTTTTTTTCAGTTTTTCCTCACTTTCATATTCTTTCCACTTGTTTAGCGAGCTTACAATAACAGAAGAGTTCTGCTTACAATTAAAAATACCCCTGTTCCATGCAGTTCATGTGGTCTTCTTTCTGAGAAGATTGAATATGTTGATGCATTCCACTGGTCTTCTCCAAAGTTTAATTGAAACAACAGTTTTGTTCTATTTAGTAGGAAATTTAGCTTCCAAATCTATACTTTTAATCAATTTTTCTAACTCCTCTGAATATCAGGTCATTTTAAAAGGTCCTGTGTTGGATATCCAAAGATAATCTGAAACTTATCATGGTTTGAGAAACTCCTGATTTCTCTTCCTCATGTGACACACTAAAGTCTTCATATGGGTAGATGACTTACCAAAACCAAGAGGATAAATAGTATGAGGAGAGTGGAATCACTTGTAGAAAGATACAGGTAGCAGTCAAGCAAAGGAGTTCAGGGACACTGCAACAGTTTGGTGCCAAGAAAGATTCGGGTAATGAAATTGCCTTTGAGGTAATGGCACTGCCCTACTTCTTTCCCTGCCAATGAATCTGTGAAATTCAAAGGTGAAGGAATTGCAGAGTACATTTATTGAAAGAGTAGTGGAAGTATCTTTTCAGCATGAGCTCTCCCTGGAGCCACAAAGAGAGCTGTGACTGAATCAGTCTTACTTCTACTATTGTTATTTTTTTCAGAAGCATGGGCAATATCTTGAGGCTACAATTAGACCTTCCTAAAGAGAATCTGCAATGCAGAACTTCCAGTACTGATTTTCCTCTGTGTGTGTGTGAGAGATTCCAATATCTATGGCAACATATTAACATGCCTGAAAACAGGAGACGGTAGCTGGTGAAGCAGCCTGTGAGCTTCTTGATATTTAAGACTTCAGCAATTCTTCATATACAAGTCAGTTCTTAGTAACAACAGAATAAGAAATACTTTGCTTCAAACACTTTTATTTCTCAAAGCAATATATAAATAAAAATATTAACTGACAGAGACATATAGATTTTTAAAAATGATAGGAAACTGATCTTGTGACTGTAATGTACTCTCCTCCAACTATTACATAAACAATACTATTGTTTCTGCTTGCATTTTTATTCATGATATTGATTGAAATCAAGTGATTATACCCCTGGCCAAGCCTCTGAAAAATGAATGATTTAAATACAAGAGTTGTAACTTGAAACAATAAAGGAAAATGAAACAATCATCTTTGATAATCAAAGTATATAGCAGTTTATCCTAGCCTTTGAAATAATTTAAATAGAAAGGTACTGTGTCCAGTTCTGGGCCCCTCAGTTTAAGAAGGATGTTGAGATGTTGGAGTGTGTCCAGAGGAGAGCAACGAGGATGGTGAAGGGGCTGGAGCACAAGCCCTATGAGGAGCGACTG
>VWPV01019512.1:0-57361 GCA_013389885.1 Geococcyx californianus
ACTGTGATACTGTGATAATTTCCTTCCATTGCTGCTGAAGCTAGGGTATGTACGCACCTTACCTTAATACACAAGTAGATGTGAAGGCTTATTCTAGTTCTTAGAAGTCAGATGTGAAAGCTGATCGGTGGATCCTTTCCACTAGGTGAATCCTGTAGTATGGTTAACAATCGACTGAAATCAGCAGCAGAGAGATGGACTTCCAGAAGCTTATTCTGCTGCTGATGAGAACCTGTGGCTTATGAGGGAGAAGTGTACTAAAAATACTGAAGAAATTAAAGAGATGAAACATTAACTATGAACTGTGTGGCTTTTCTCAGTAAGTGTCAAAACCTCATAGCTATTGAAACACTGATTTTTGCATTTAATATTTACAATGCTGTGATAGTAGCAATGAGATAATTATGGTACTTTGGCTACCAAGGCCATGACTCACAAAAAACAAACATCAGTTCAGTATTTATGTCATCCAACTATAAGAGGGTAGGAGGGGAAAGGAGGGGAAAAGGGAAAAGAAGAGAAATGTAAGTTTTTTACTTTGAGATGTTCTCCACAGAAGCAGAATATCTGTTTCCAACAGAAAGTGATTTTTATCTTAGCAAATGAATTAGTATGGAGTGTTTTTAGTCCACTAGCACCAATTTTTCCTTCCTTTATTGTTTTGAATGACAGGCTCAAAAGAGCAATACAACACACAAGAAGAGCACATGGGAAAGGCACAGTCAATATGTCAATTTTTGAAGTTCAACCAGTTCTTGAGCCTGCGATACTGCAGGCTTTATGAAACATAATTATCTAATTGTTCATGATAGAACACAGTATAACTGTCCATTTGGCGAAGTTAACCATGCCACTCTGAATTATTATAAGTTTAATCTGGCATCTATGCTACCTATGTTGTTATATGGGAACCTATTTTCCCAACATCATCCATATCTTTTAGACATATGGTAGTTTAGCGTAACCCAAGAACCCCATAAACAAAAACAGTTCTAGAACTGTGCTGTAGAATCTCTTAAAACGTTGCAATTTTGCTTAAGAAGGATCAAACAAGGAATTGGGAACATCATAAATGAAATAGGTATTTGTTGATCATCTTAATTTTCCAAAAATAATTTAGTCTATGTGCAAATTTAACAACAATCTGAAATAATCTATTTTTCAGAAAGTTTTGTGACAAGATTGTAGGAAATAAAATCTTCCCTTTTACATTGTCTGAATTATGTTCCAGGAAAAAAAATATTAAAATTTACTACTTGCAAATTCAAGGTGATAAAGTCTCTCTCCTTTTTTCAATTGTTACACAAGAAATTATGGATTACAGTAGTAGGCTTTAAGATCCATGCGAAATCTCCTCAGTGGCATTAGGTACTGGCGAAGCTTCAAAGTGTACACTACATCTTTGGGCAATGCGATTCAAGAAAAATGTGGACCAGTTTGCATTGCAGGGGGAGGGAATTTTAAGAGGAGTAACGGACATGATCAAGGTTGAAAGGAAATTGCGTTGTTTGGTCTATCGAATACTGAAGGAAAATACAACAGCTTTTCTATTTTTGTACATTAAAGTATTAAACAGGAGAGAATAAATGCTTCTCCATAAACAGTGAGGGGAAGCAGCAGTAGGTTTAACAGCAAGAAGGAACTTTCAGGTGAAGCATGTAGTACTACAAATGACTAAGTATTGGAAGAGATTGCCTCGGGAGGCAAAAGAATTTCCATTATTATATTTAGAACAAGCTGGATAAATACGCATCAGGAATAACGTAGGAAGACCTGATTCTGTCTTGGTGCTGGAAGTGACATGTGACCGCTTTAAGATTTCTTCCAAGTTTGTTTTACAGGATTTCTGTAGGGATTCTTTCCTATCTGGCCTTCTCAGACAGCAGAAAGCTTCCTGCCTGGATGCACAAGAGTTTTTCACTGTTATTCAGATGAGAAACTAACAATTGACTCAAGCCACACTATGCTGAGATGCGAGGTGTTTGCTGGGAAGTCAGCACTGCTACTGGAAAATCCTTTGAGAATTCTGTGGTACCGTACAATTTAAAAGCTTGAATTTATGGACAGTATTGACCAATTGTGAATGTGAACTTGCTGTATGGATATCATTGCTATCATAAAATTGTTTTTCCTCAAACTTCTTAAGGTCCTTTTCAGAGGACTAATCCTCATACATAAGATAATTTAATTCAAATTGACTTTATACTAGTGACGTAGGTTCCGTGTGCTCAGCTGGATGGGATTGTGTAAGTATTGGACAGTTTGTTTATAAACAACCATATAAATACAAGTCATTTTGTCCCAGCCAAAGATAACCTTTACCACACTAGATCATGAACAGAATGCAAAAACTCTCTTTAAATTCATATTTACTCCTTGTATTATATTTTCATAAGTATTCTACATAGAATATTTATAATTATTTCAGAATCTGTCTTTAACTTCACAGCCTTCATTGCTTGGAACCAGGATAACTGGACTAGTAGACAATTTTCTCAGGACCATATATGAAAAAGCAAGATGAATTTTCCTTAGAAAAAAACAGGAAATCACAAATCCCACTATTTTTCAAGTGCCAGATTCACCTTGTCACTTGGTAATTAAAAATACATAAATAGCGATAAATACATTAAAAAAATAACAAAATATTTCTGAAGAAACACTTTACATACTTTCTAACTGTGCAGAGAATGGCAGAATTACACAAACGCTAGATGTTTACTTGCACTATCTAATGCATGGCTGGGAACAATTTAGATAGAGTCTAATCAGGTTGGAGAACTTAAGTAATATTTTAAAATCCTGGCCATAGTTCTGAATTCTGTTTTGGTGAAAAATACTTAGAACTCATTAGCCAGTCTCCACATACTCCAAATTCCTGAAAAACACTCTGAAGAAATTTTACTAATATTTTCATAAGAAGAGCTAAGTCTGAAAAGGAACCTCACAACAAGATATATTCCCATGTCAAGGAAGCTGAAAACATGAAAGGCTTAGGTTCTTTGGTTGAAAGAATGTCTGTCTAGAGCTTTAATCTCAAGCAGGGAGATGGGGTAAGAAGCAGCTTCCAGTTTTGTTGGATGTTGTTAATTATAAGTTAAGAGCTCAAGACAAAAGTAATCAAACTGGTACAAGTTACAAGAAGGTCTACTGGAAAGCTGTCCAGAGTATCTATAGATATAGATCACTAAGGAAGGATGTCTTAAGATCATACGTGAACTGTAATGACTTTATAAAGACAATTTCATCAGCTAAAATAAATCACTTATCTGTGGGGTAATTTAGGTTGGATAGAACATCACACTGTTGTGGCAACAGTGCTTCTAGTACCCCAAACTACCTTATAACAATTTAGCTTCAGCATTTCCACATGCTACTGTTTTATGCCATATAAACCTAACTTAAATGAGCATGAGTCACATAGCCTAGCAACAGGAAACACAAGAGGGGATGTTGCTCTTTAAAGCAGACGTTGTAGGAAGATTAATTAAAAAAAAAAAAATCATCAGCCAACACAATCAACACACAGAAGACAAAAGAACAGGATAGACAAAATTAAAACACTCTAGGAGCACATTACTTTTGAAAAAGTTCCAGAAGTTTAACAAGTATTTAGAAGATAGGTCTTAAACATTAGAAGTGGAATAGCTTTTCGGTAAGAATGGAGGGGAGCAGAAAAAAATGTTTAGTAATTTCAGATGATGACTCCAAATGAATTGGTTTAACAGTCTGAAGAGAAATGGAAGTTTTAGTACACTGACTGCACATCAGCTGAAGCTTTGCTTATAGAGGCCGAGCAGTGATGGACTGTCCATGTGATAAGAACAGATAAAGTACAAATGCAAAAACAGTTCCTATTGAATAAGATAAAATGTGAAGACAGGAAGGAACAGAAACACATTACTCATAAATTGCTTCAAAGATGACCCCAAATCACACTTTGCTGAATAAATTTAGCAACTAATGTGAGAGGAGGTATATATCTTTTGAAGAAACTAAACTTTTTTTTTTTTTCAATAGGACTTTATTTTACTGCCAAACAATACCTTCTCCCACCCACCTCATACTCAACTTTGAAGCATAACATTGTAAATCCAATGATGGTTTGGTTAGGTCTTTAAAATATTGCTGAGATAGATAATGTTAGAGATAGTTAAAGAGCTTAAAATGCATTTGAACTAGAAATTCATTAAGTCCTACTGGGAAGTGGTTCTGGATATTCAGGATTACATCAATATCTGCCATATTGATAAAAGTCACGTGTTAGTGTATCTTATTTTAGGTTACATCATGGGACTGATATCTTTGCTGAACCAAGTCAACAAACTAAGCCAATTTCTCTTCAAGAAAAAAAACAGGAAAAAAAAGAGAAGCCTCATGAAATATTGTCTTCATTTATATAAATTGTTTTTAATATTTGATCTTAAGAAGAGCTAAATATTCTACCTGCTTTTATCGCCCATGGACTGGACAGATTAAAATCTTTTGCTAAGCCTTTTGTTAAAAAAAAGTTAGTGAGGATGCATGTTGATAGCACGGTCAGGGTGTTATAAAAAATAGTCAGAGCTTAAAAATATGCAGTATCAACTTAAGTTCTGTTGTCTGTTACGCATTTTCCTTTCTCAGCCTCACTGTCACTTCCAACACTGTCATTTTGTGATGTCTCACCTTTCCCCAGATACTGTATCATAAGTTTGGAACGTTGCTTTACTTATTTTGACATCAACAGCAAGACTCTTGTAAGTTCCTGAAGGAGATGAAAGCTGTCAAAATGACCATGCCCAAAGGGTAATAATCTGTGGAACAAAGTCTTTGGACATCAGTAAATTGTATCCCAGGGTTCAATATTGCAACCAGTCCTGTTCAACATCTTTGTTAATGATCGGAATAATGGCACAGACTGTCCATATGAAACAAATTTAATGATAAAACAACAAAGAAGAATGGTTGATACACCAGAGGGTTGTGCTGCCCTTCAAAGGGACCTGGGCAGGCTGCAAAAGTGGGCTGACAGGAAGCTCATGAAGTTCAGCAAGGAAAAGTGCGAAGTCCTACAGCTGTGGAGAAACAACCCTGTACACAAGTATATGCTGAGGGCCACCCAACTGGAAAGCAGGTTGGCAGAAAAGGATCCTGGGGATCCTGATGAACACCAAGTTGAACTTCAGCCAACAATGCATCATTTCCACAGAGGCAGCCAGAGATACCCTGGCCTGCACTAGGAAGAGTATTGCCAGCAGGTCAAGGCAGGTGATCCTTCCCTTGTATTCAGCACTGGTAAAGGTCACATCTGGAATATTGTGTCCACTTCTGGCCTTTACAGCACAAGAGAGATATGGACATAAAGAAGCGTCAGGGGGGTAAGTCTTACCAATATAAAACCTGAAGGAAGGGTGTCAAGAAGATGGATCCAGTCTCTTTATGGGCACAAACTAAAATACAAGAGGCAATGGGCACAAAGCAAATTCAGGAGATGGTGTCTGAAGATCAGGAAAAGCTTTTGTTGTGAGGATGACTGTGCACTGGCATGGAACAGGCAGTCAGATATACTACTAGTGGCAACTACTAGAAGGAAATTCTTTGGGCTATGCTCACAGCTGAACGTGAGCAGTCAATCACAGATCATTTAAACTGCTTATCTTTCCTAACCACTCTTTGAAGTCTTAGAGGGATTTTTGAGGCCACTCCACTCTCTTTAAATGCAACATAGATTGTATGTCCTGCAAGACAACTGAAATTTCAGAAGTAATTGGAGTCAACCACTGCATAAATGACCAGACTAGATAGGTTTTCCATCACTTTTGAAAAAGAATTGTTTAAGTCCTCAACCACAGAAAAGGGACTGGTTTGATAAAGGTGAGAAGAAAAGGCTCTGACAAATGCCATTCCAGATGGAGAAAACACATGCCATGTTAACCTAAGAGGAGAAATAGGAATCTGAATTCAATAGATATCCTCAACTTGAGAAACACTGGTTTACAGCAAAGAGTGAGAAGGGATTCTAACTAAAAGACATGATGTTACCAACTGTTGGTATCTATGCTGTATTCCCTAACCTGCTGAAGCATTTTTTATTGAGTTCATGAGGACAACTACAAATCAGACACCTCTGAAAAAAAATGCTTCCTTTGTCACTAGCATAGTATATGTCAATTTATTAATTTTTGATGTAAAGCTCATAACTTGCATTTTCCATATTCATACAATACTTACAGTTTCCATAAACAAAGTAAAATTTCACAATTTTTTGTAACTACTACAAAAAACCCAAATCAACAAAAATTCCCCCAAAACAGAGTAAATTATTTAATACATCATTACACATTGAACTTTATACTTGCAAAAATCTCAATTTGCCATGGTGGCGAGTGTGTTTTCATGGAATTCACTAATTTTGATGGGAGTTCAGAGTACTGCTACGTGGCAGAATAGAGACAAACTAAATGTCACCATCTTCATTTTCACTGTGTTAACTGAAAAATGTTTATGACAATTTTCACTTGAACAAAGTTCATCAATAATTTAAGAAGAAATAAAGAGTTAGTGGTAAAATAGAGGGATTTCTCCTTCCTCAGAGAAGTTTCCCTCCATCTCCTTCATACCAAAGCTGGCACATCGCAATGCGACAGATGAATTCCATGAGGATTGATTCATTCTAGTCTCTGAAGAGTAATTAAGTTCTATAAAGGCCTGTCAATATCATTTGGTGTCAGTTGTCACTTTATATCATATGCGGGTGCACACAGAGATGGACATAAAACACGAGGACAGAAGACGTTATTCAGCTAGGATAGGGAGCTGGTAAGTATCAAATATTTAACAGGACTGAAGTCACCACCTTATTTTAGAAATGGTTGTGAATGACCCTTAAAATCCAGTCTTCAATCAGTGGCCAAAAGTACAAGTACTCCCCAAATGGGATTGTATTACTGATTACTCTCTTCTTGTCAAATGACATACATCCCACATTCCCCGGCTTGTAGATCCAAACTTTAAAGAAGATAAGAAGACACATAAAAGGAGTAATTGCCCTCTTTTCCCTCAGGTGAACATATGGCCTCATGCTTAATGCAGGTACCTACATGACGGGAGCCATAGGCATGATTTCACACTCCAAACTTTAGGCCAGTTATCCCTTCTCCTAGATGAAGTGTTTCAAATAAGAAGTCTGCAGATAAAAAGAACCCACATCAACAATCCTTTCAAAAGAGTGTGTTTTGAAAGCAACAAAGGAATTACCTTTGGATTATATTCTGTTAGAAAGCTTATAAACTCTTACTCGAAGAAAATTAATGCTGCAAGCCTCTAGCTTGCTTTAGCCCCAGCAACAATACGAAGAGAGAGATGAAACTCAACCTACAGCCTGTCTTTTGTAGCACTTTCCCATTAACCAGTTCCAGAGAGCTAGAGTCAAGGACTTCTCTGAGGAAGCCTGCCTCTGAAAGCACTTCACCCTTCCCCTGAGTTGTAACTCACACCTTGTCTGATTAATACAGCTGTACCAGAAGTTGACGAGTTGCTTCCCCGTTAAGACTGCACAGCCTAGTGGAGTACATGTGCCCTTTAAAGAGCTGAGAAACATGCAGTTAAATGAGCAGAAAAAACTGCAGCAGCCGGCAGTAAGGATCATGAAGGAATGTTCTGAGAAGAGAGGATTTACTAAGACAGAAAAAAGTCATTGCATGTGGAAACTTAATAGGACCTCTGGGATAAACAGACCAGACTATTTAATAAAATATAGGTGCCCATGAATGGTGTTGGGATTTTTTAGATGCACTTGAGCTTTCATCAGGGAGGGTGGATGCTGATAAAGAATAGCTGATAACTAAGAGACTTTAGTATGCAGGAAAGTGATCCAAGAGAAAAGGTGAGATCAGGTTTTAGCTTTTGGAAGTAGGAGGGGGGCACAAGTTGGGGAACTGAATTTTTCTCATGGGCTGCTAGATGGCTCACTCTTACTAATTGTCATGATGGACAGAAGCTAAATACTCTTAAAATCCTGCTATTAAGTGCCTAGGTCTCTTGTGTACTTTTTTTCTTTCCCACTTCTGAACAGATCTTCTGACCAAATTATGATTGGGCCCAGATGCACAATCTGAATTAGAATTACTTTATTATGTATGACATTCATCTCATAATGAACCATTACTCACCATTTTATATTCTCATATTCCTATCAATGATCTAGAAAAGAAAGGTTTATATACATCGTGTCCGTTTCATTTAAGAAGTAGTTCTCAAGCTTTCATTTGCAGATCACTGGAGGCACAGAGAGCATTTCTTTGTTTTCTTAAGGAAATCATTGGTCTGCATATAGTGAGGGTTTTTTAGGAATAATACCTCTGTAATGACTTTTAGAAGTTTTTAGGTGATTTCATGACCAATTAAACTGAAATCCCCACACAATTTCTCTTTTCCTTGTGCTATGAATACCAGCTCCACATCTGTTGCTAGTAACTTTAGAGTGATTATTCAGCTGTGACCATAATTTACCGACAGTAGCAAGTAAAAGAACACAGGCTAAAGTTAAATGAAAAAGAGAGTTTTGGGCTGTGAGATTTTCAGCCAATGGGAGAGATTTATTATTAGTAAATGCAAAGACTTGTGGTCAGGAAAATGAAAGCACATATACAGAAAGAGGGAAGGAAAAAACCAGCACCTTAATTAAGGTAAGTTCAAAATTGGCAAGGGCATATTTCCTTTTTTTTTTTTTTTTCATTTTATGTCAGAAAAGTTTTGAAATCCAACAGTTTTTCAAAAATAAGTAAAGATTCTTCTACCCGTTATAAAATCAACAGGGGGAGAAACCTATAGTAAATCTTGAAGCCTTCATTATGTTATTATCTATTCCAAGAACATTCTCAATTATCATTATAATCATCATTAGCATGTTTTATAGCATGTTCATTTGTTTTTCCTCATTCTTGAATGTTAATCAAAGATTCAATTTGCTGTAAATCGATCAAAAAATTTTCTTCATTTTAGGTTTAATCACACAGTGTTTTACTATGTAATAAATCCAATAGAAAAATACCAAGTCATTGTTGGCAATTATTTCAATAATAATGTGAAAATCCTTTATTGAACTATTACTTTCAACATAACCTATATTTACTTTAAAAATTTCAAGTAACGTGCTCCAGCATGGGGCCCATTTCACAGGATGCAGTCCTTCACAAACTGAACCAACATGGGTCCTTCCCACAGGCTGTAGTTCCAGCATGTGTTCTTTCCACAGGATACAGTTCATCAGTAACAGACTTTTCCAGCACGGTTCCTCCACAGGCCACAGTTCCAGCCAGAAAAATTACTCTTGTGAGGGCTCCTCGCCTGTCAGGAGCCTGATTCTCCATGGGGTCCTCCACAGGCTGCAGCTTCCTCCAGGGTTTGTCCATCTTTTCCAGCATGGCGTCCACCATGGGCTGGATATCTGCTCTACAATGGTTTTCTCCAGTGACTGCAGGAAATAGCTGCTCAGGCATCAAGCCCTCCAGGACAATACTTTTGCAGCTGTATTTTTATCACATTGGATTTTGTCCAAGTTCATTTTCATATAGAAGTACTTCCACGGTGCTATAGTCTGACTGCAAATTACAATGCAGTTTCAGCTAAGTAATTGGAAATCAATTCCTAAAACACTATATTGATGACAAAGAGATGATAGGCAAGTCACAAAAAACAACCTTAAAAACTTTGGACAGAAAATCTGCATAAGTGTTCATGTACATACCAATGGATAAAAGTTATCACAGTATCACAGTATTGTAAGGTTGGAAGACACCTTTGAGATCATCGAGTCCAACCTATGGCCCAACACCTACACCTACTCCTACTTGTCAGTTACACCATGTCACTAAGTGCCTCATCCAAATTCTCTTTGAACACCTCCAGGGATGGTGACTCAACCACCTCGCCAGGCAGAGCATTCCAATGAACAATCACCCTCTCAGTAAAGAACTTCTTCCTAATGTCAAGCCTAAACTTCCCCTGGCGAAGCTTGAGACCGTGTCCTCTCATTATATTCTAGACTTCCTCAATAATTTATAAATTCTTATTTCAGAGATCAGAATAATTAGTGTAGAGAATATTTATGATATTCCTATTAGGTAGATCAAATTGTATAAATCTGTGTGATAACCACCTCTTGTCTATTGTAAAAAGGTATCACAAAACATAGGCCTGAGAAAATCATGCATGAGTATTTGTTGTCTCCTATAGTTTGGATCCAATACTATGTCGAAATACAGCCCTACAGACTGTGTTGGAACACAATAAGCAAACAAAATTGTTGATCATTGAACATGCTGCAGTATGATGAAGTGATCAGATATTAATACTAAAGAGTTTTTTACATAGGATACGTGCAAAGTTCCAATAATGTAGAGTTGGAAAAAAAAAAAATTTTTTGTGTCTACTTTATAATTCTCTATTCTATGAATTAATTCATAGTGTCAGAAAGATAACAAATACTAAATAAATGCTAATGTGAATGCTACCACCAGGCTTTGCTCATTCTCAGATATCCAAGCTACAGATGGTAAATTAACGTACAAAATATTATAAATGGCTGGACCTTGAGAACTGGCAGCTTTTATGTAGAGACAGAACTGTAGCTATCCTCAGAACTCATATCTAAGGGTCAAAGAAACAAAAGGACTGAGTGTTTGGTAAATTTTAAATCTGCAATCAGAATTAGGTAAAAAAAAAAAAAAAAAAAAGAGGAAAAAGTGATTGCTTTTAAGCCATTTTTCTTATTGTAGAATGAGGTTTGGAAATAACAGAATGAGACAAGAGGAAAAGTCAATGTTTCTTTTTGTAAAAATCTAATGGAGACAAAAATCTTAGCCATTGTGTATAAATGCTATGTTTGACCAGATCAGTACAAAACCTTTCATTTCTCAGTAATGGAACAAGGCACAGAAGGAAAGGCCTCCACAGCCAACTGGCTAATTTGAGTGATTTGAAGACTTCAGTTTGCATTTCTTCATACTTCAGTGTTTCATCGTTTGTCAGTGAATACACTGAGAAAAAAGCAAAAGACAGCCAGAGGAGTAGACATGACAATGTGCTTTGGAAAAGGAACGAAGGAGTACAATTAAATAGGATTCAGAGGCTGTTAGAAGAGGCAGTAAGGCAAATTAGTAGTGTGAAAAAATGTTCTATTAGTCCTCAGTGAACAGTGCTGCAATTACTTTTTTTTTCCTCTTTATGGCAAGTTTCCCCCCTACCCCTTGCCTTATAAATTGTACCATAGTATTAACTGAGCAAAAGCTCTGTCAAGGTTACACCTAATGGGGCTGATGCAGTTCTGTCTTAACATTTTGCAGAGAGAAATACACTTGCATTCCCTCTGCATTTTATGTGTGGTGACTTTGAGATGTCCAGAACCAACAGAACTCATTAGCAGAGCAGTAGTAGGTTCTGCCCCACCTGGACACTGCAGTTATATTGATTACGTAGTTCACACATAGAGACGTGCTGGAGAACAGGAAGACTGCATACATTTCTCTTCTCTTATTCAGACAAAATTTTGCAGGTTTTCATTAGCCTTACATTAAAAAAATAAGGTAGAAATGTAAGGAGTACGTGTCGGTAAATGATTGGTTTATTGTTCTATAAAGTTCAGTATCTTGTGACTTGTCCTGTGATAATGCAAATCACTAGGGAACTTATATTACTGGCTTCATGATTCAAATTAAACAGGCAAAAAAAAGCCAGGAAGTAAAATTTTAAATATCTTTGTGTGAAAAATGTAAGTTCCTGCAAGATGGCAAAACCAACCTGTTCCACCTAACTTGAGACATCTGAATGATTTTACTGCCTGGTGGCCTTTAGTGAGTCTAGGCTGATAATTCTTAGTTTGAGAAAGCCATCTGGTAAGCACCACAGAAGCAAAACTGCACGCCTTGAAGCACTTGCAGCATATAGACAATAGGAAGTAAAAGACAAAACTATAGTTTAGGAAATAGATAGCATTTCAAACTGAATGATTTAGACTGAGCGATTGATTCCTATACTTACTAGAGCCTTAAAGAAACACCAGCTCAGACTCTCCTCAAGAAATTCTGTTTAAAAAGAAATAGCAAGCTTAGATCGTGCATCCTGTTAGAAATACTGTACTCAGTGAATAACTCGTGGAATAAGACACTCAGTGGGAATCAGAACAGTGAACTTGACCCAAAGACAATCTTGAAATGGAATACAGCTCTTAAATTTATCAGAAGGTTATTAGATATGTAGAAATATCAGGTATGTTTACCAACCATTTTTAAACAAAGAAGTGTCTCAGTTTGTGAGAAGCCCTACAATCTTCAAAGAGTTACTCGTTATGAGTCAGATAATATAATATCATTTGTATTCATTATTTTTACTCATATTTTAAAGAGATGGTGTAAGAACCCATATCAAATTGCACATACATATCTGTTTTATCTGTTTTCAGTATCTTTGTATTTCTTAAGAGGTTATCACATGTAATGTTTCACAGTTTCAAGGACTCAAAACATAAATCCCCTGCAAATTGAAAAACAAGAACAATTTCTTATTGTTGGATTTTTTCGGGGGTTTTGTGATGAGGGCTTTCCAAGGAATGGAGTTAATGGTTACAAAATGATGGCAGCACCCAGGGTAAAGTTGACAAAGAAAATAATTTCTGAAAGGGTTTAGAAACAGAAAATAAATGTTCCATCTCTAGTAAGTTTTTGGGTTTCTCAATACGTAACTTGCCTGATTAATTCAATTTTAAATCCTTTAAACATTCTTTCATCAGTGATAGAGAATCATTGAGTAAACAAATTTTCTAGTACTTGCTCCGTTTAGCTTCTCGCATTTTCCTTTGGAGTTCACAGTTCAGCCGCACTGCTTTCATTGGAATCTATTTTGAGTGTCACTGTAACATAATGACTTTTTCATAAAACTGGGGCAAAAGGCAGACTTCCCTCTTGCTCCAGCCCACCTTGATTAAAATTTACTTTACAGCTAGCTAGTATTTGCAAATTCATCTTTGGTTTTTATCTACTCCTGATAAGGGCAGAATGCATTGAATGAAATTATAATTGATGCACATGTTTTGAGTATCCATTTGCAATTCACCCCACATTAAAGTTCAGTTTATTCATTGTCTTTCATCTGGTTATTCCTCCATGCAAGAGCAATTACATTTACATGAAAGTGGATTCTTTTTCTGAGTTTTTCAAAGACATGATCATACTTTACTAAAATGCAAATATATCTATGGCATATCATTCTTCCACTAATTCTTTAAGTCTATCAGAAAATCAATCAAGTTTGAGTGACATGACATGGTTTTTTTTCCTTTTTGTTTATGCTCACGCTGATTTTAAAAAATTAGTGGTTTTCATTACAGCACTAAGATAATTCAATGTAATGAAACAAGTACTCTATAATAATGAAATGCAGAATAAATATGAAATGTAAGTATTGGAACTTCATCTGAAAGTTGTGAGTAGAATTCAAATATTTCATTATATTATACACACATTTGTTTAGGAAAGCAAACCAAATAATGCCATGTTTAAAGCAATTACCTAATAACAAAGATGTACTGAGTTAATGGATGCATTTTATTCTCATGGTATTGTTAATCTGTTCTCTCATTCTAAGCCTGTGAGTTATAATACATTTACACAAACATTATTCTGACGTTGTCAGATGACAAATGAAAGGGTTATCCAGGCAAAATGGATGTGATCTATGCATTTCCTAAAATCTTTTCATAATTATTTTGTTACTTTAAGGTGTCTATGCCACAAAGTTTTTAAACCCAGGAGTGACAATTCCGTATAAAGCATGTCATAAGTGTTTTCCAGTGGCACAATAACCAATTAATTACTACCTTGGTAATCTTCTTCAGTGAATATAACCTTTAATTTGGACAACTGAATACTATCCTCAATTTGATTGTTTTCAAACTTCAGTTTTAAGCTATGGGTCTTTTTTTAAACTCTGTATGGCAGATATTTAGCCTCCAGTCGTCAACATCTTATTCCTTGATGGATATTTGTAATTTATGATCAGCTCTTCCCTTCACCTTCTTCAAAATAAGCAAGAACTACAGAAGTCTTTCAGTATGAGGTAATTATTCCAAACCTTACTTAAAATTCTTGTGAGCATATTCCTATTATTGACAGTGCTTTTAAACTCAATTAATTCACTGTTTGTCATACGTATTCCTGCCCAGGCACTGAAGCCTGTTGTTCAAACAACTATTGAAACAGTTAACATTACAAATTGCTTCAGAGGGCTATAGCTTACACATATGGTGTAGTATCCAAAATATGAATATGAATGTGAATGTTTTTGGAGCATTTCTTCTCCTTGTGAGGCTTCATACAAGATCCTGAGATGCAAAAAGATCTTTGGGTTTATCATTTGCTTGACTGAAGAAGAATAGACTAGTTGGAAGACAGAATTGTGTAGGAGATAAAACGGAAAGAAGATTAGTAATTTGCAATTGTCATCCATAGCAACACAACGAGCTGACAGTTCCAGGGCTGCAACTGATCTCTCCTTTCACTGGTGAGGACTAACAGTGCTGCTTAAATGTCAGGCATAGCGATCACTCAACAATGCATTAACACTACCTTAGTATCCACAGCCTAGATTTTGCAGTTTCAGGTAGGCAACTCCATAGCGGTTACACTTCCTAAGTACCTACAGAGAGGAAATGAGTGAAACAGCTCTTGCACGCTGTGAGTTTCTGTAGTAATTTAGTGAGTGGAAATTTTTATAGTGGAGTTTGAGTGTGCTTTTCTGCTTTGGATTAAATTTTGGGGTCTGTTCTGATAATGGCTCTTAGCAGATCAGGCTGTGAGGAAAGTCTTGACACAACCATTGTTTCTCCCAGTTTACAAAGGACATCCTATGAATACTCTGGTTTAAATTTTATTTATATTCTTCACAAGGAATAGTATCTGAATTCTTGAATAGTACATGAAATATTTATTGAAACTGTACCAGAAGTAGGAAATCAGGTTGGTAAGAACAGAAAAGCTTAGCTGCAAAATCGAATGTAAGTAGATTAACCACCTCAGCAGTCTTGAGTAAATCCCTTTTATTTGAAAATATCTGAATCAGGCTTTCACATATATGTCTTGGTTTAGATTTTTTTTTTTAACAGATTGTAGAATAGGACAGGTTTCAAACTGAGATAAAGCACTCCTATTTTTTTTTTGATTTTGGGTAGAAAGTCTGTTCCACCATGGGTGTAAGATAACTGTTGAATTGCTACAACTAACAAAAATAAACTCAAGCCTTAATCAGAGAGTAGTTCTGAGAAAAAAACAAGAAGCTGGACTTACGTAATGCACAAGGTTAGTCTACACTCTTCCAACATAAATTATTGTATGAGTCTATAAAAACAGACATATTGCAGCATTTAGCCCTAGCTAGACTAGGGAAGTGTAGTCATAGATATAGACAATGAATATTATACAGTTACTTGCTTTACATTTTGACAGACTGACAATTCAAATTAGTACACAGAGGGGGATTTTTATTTTAAAATAAATTTTGCATTTAGAACCCTAAATTTGCATATATATAAAATCGGATGTACTCAAATATTATATATAAGCGGGTTCATTTTATTTTTCCATAGAATAACAAACACAGAAAACTATAATGTCATATTACATCACTGTGGCAAATGAAAGCAACTTCAAAGCAACAATAATATTGTTTAAATTTATTTGGCCCATACGCTCCTCAGATGAGATTCAGGACCTTATTTCTTCCTTTAAACCAAACCACAATAGAATGGGATTGGAAGTCTCAAAATCTCATTGGTTTTTAAGACCTTAGTAAAGGAGATGACAAGGAACCACCTCATAATTGTTACATGTCACTTAATCGAACACCAGTGTTCCATTAGAGGGTGTTCAGAGAAGAGAAACAAGGATGGTGAAGGGGCTGGAGCACAAGCCCTATGAGGAGCGACTGAGGGAGCTGGGGTTGTTTAGCCTGGAGAAGAGGAGGCTCAGGGGAGACCTTATTGCCCTCTACAACTGCCTGAAGGGAGGCTGTAGTGAGGCAGGAGTGGGGCTCTTCTCTCAGGCGACCGGTGACAGAACGAGAGGACACGGTCTCAAGCTTCGCCAGGGGAGGTTTAGGCTTGACATTAGGAAGAAGTTCTTCACTGAGAGGGTAATTGTTCACTGGAATGCTCTGCCTAGGGAGGTGGCTGAGTCACCATCCCTGGAGGTGTTCAAAGAGAATTTGGATGAGGCACTTAGTGCCATGATGTAACTGACAAGTAGGAGTAGGTATAAGGAGTAGGTGTAGGTGTTGGGCCATAGGTTGGACTCGATGATCTCAAAGGTCTCTTCCAACCTTACAATACTGTGATACTGTGATTTTTTAAGTGTGTTCATTAGCCAAATGCCTTGGAGGAGCAAAGTGTACGTTTAGCAGCCCTGCAGGGAACGGCAGCGTGGCCCATCTGTTAGGAAGCGTGTCAATGCTTATCCAACAGCATGAGTCACAAAAGAACAAAACCCTGCAAAGTTTCCTTAAAGGCTGGGCAGATGACTGCAAAAGTTTGGGGTAGCAGATCTTCCTTTGTACGACAAAGCACTCATAAAGATAGATATAACGTAGTTCACTTGACAGCAAAGGTTGCTATAATAATCACAAGTATAACCTCTAATGTTAACTAGGTTGCCAGGGAATAGCAGAGCCACATGCGGCTGTGGGTCGCTGGCGGCACTCAGCGTCCCTGCTGGACCCCAGGCCCCCAGCCTTTTTTTTTTCTTCCCCTAGCCACCTGCTTTTGCAGTGCCTGGCAGACCAAACCCAGCAAGGGTTAAAGCTCCTTTTGCAGTTGACATGGACTTGGCTGGTTTGCAGCACGTCTCAGGAGTTCCTGGGAACCTATCACCCCACGGAGCGCTACTGTGTGTAAAGGAAAACTGGATTGCAAGCTGTGTGCACATCCTCCTCGGGAGGCAGCTGAACGTACCTTCAGACTTTGGCTGCAAGTCTGCAGGAGGCTGCCTGCTCAGCTTTAACACTGCCGCACATCACAGCAGCAGCTAGATTGCATAGGGGCGACAGCAGGGGTGTTTTAGGCAGAATCTGTGCTTCAGCTACTAAATTTCTTGTCTGCTTTGCTGCTGAGCTCACCTACCCTCTCTATCTTATTCCAGGCTTCCATTCAATTCGAATGGGGGGAGAGTTTCCCGTCAAACACAGACTCGGGATTACAGTGAAGACCTATCAACGGAGTTTGGTGTCTGCACTGAAGGGAAGCAACTTTCTTCCAACGGCAGCATGAAATCCCTGCTCTTCAGAACAGAGAAAGAGGAAAAAAAAACACAAAACCAAACCACACACACACACACTGCTTTTTGCAAGCTTGTCTGTCTCTTATAAGACATTTTTGTGGTAAGGTATCATCTTGATCTCTGTCTATTTAACCTAATGTTGTCAAGAATTGCTCGTCATCAAGAAACCTGAGCTGTACTCTATTTTATTTTTGAGAAAAAAAATGGTTCAAATATTTTTGAAGAACATGAAATAACATCATTGGACATAAATACTAAGAAGAAAACTTAACAAAGAATGCTGAAATACTATGGCATTTTATTAGCTTTTTGTATTCCTCCTTTTAACTGAAATCTAGAATTGTATTGAATTCTGGCTTGAATTCATACTGTAGTTTAGTCCTTAAGACTAGACAATGAATAGTCCTTACAATCTATAGAGTATTTCCTGAATACACCATAGTGATAGAAGCCAAAGACAGAATTTAAATTTGTGTGGTACTTAGTTCCCTACATAAACAGAGAGGTGAAAATAAAACAAAACAAAAGAACACTACATTATTCTAGACTACAAAGCAATATGAAAAGTATAATGCTTAGGTAGTGTCTTATTGACCTGAAGAGGTATAAATATATTAAAAATTTAACTTTCAGCTGGATTTTAATTAACAATTCTTGGTTTTCCTTTGTAGGGAAACCAGTATTTCCATACACTCCATCTCCAAACAAATGAATATTCAGTATTGTATATTTCTCATTTAAATATCAAATAAATGGTTTTGTTTTCAAAGAACTGAGATACTGAATTTTAAGACCTTTGAAAATCCTTCCTATACTGAAGGCTGCTTAGCACAGAGCTCTTGAAAATCCAGTTATTAATTTGGGTGTTGAATCTTCGAAAAATCGATGTTGGTGCAATTCTGGAAATATAGAACTAGACAGAAAATAATAAAAAAAACCCAAACAAACACCTTATATGTTAAATATACATTCATTAGTGATTTAAAAAGTGAAAAGCAACAGCTTCCCCTTTCACATCTTAAAAACTGAAAATCTTATATTGGAAGTAAAATGAACAGGTGGTAAAATGTAATAGACTAAAATAAATACTGAAGCTATTCTAGTCACTAATTAACCTTGTTTCACTTGATAACAAGCTCAAAAATATTTCCTTTCTTCCGGTACAAATGCACATCACAATTATACAGGATGGAGGTTGAATGAGTTTGGGCTAATTTTGCAAGTTCATTATATTCCAGATTGAAAGGGTTTCTAATGAAAACTAGAGATATTGTCAAATTAGGGTTTATATTCCCTTCATAGTGCATTTTTTTAACATAGTGCATTTTTTTAACCTAGTGCATTTTTTAGAATTACTGGTTAGTGTTTCTTAAGGATATATCCTAAAGTAACAGAAGTGTCATGTGTCTTGACTAGTTTCAGATGTACCTCACAAAGTATATACATGCCACTGGCATGAACTTTTCATTGCAGCATATGTTTCTTATGGAAAGCAATATGAAAAGTAAAAAACCCCTTTTCCAAGGCTGGTATTAGACTGAAATTTTACTTTTCTAAAAATATGTCAGAAAGATGTGATAGTGTATGTCTTAGTACTTATGATCATCTCCTCCTAACTTTGAATAAATGTGCAAGTACAGAATAAAAATGTGCTGAACTGAAAATTATCTTGCTACAACCAGAATTTATGTGCCATATATACTCTGAAGAAACCAAAGTGTTTGAGGCTTTGAACAAAGTAGTGTAAAACCATCTCAAATTTTATTCTTAAACTTTTCAGGATCAAGATAAAGTTTGCCAAAATTATTTTTAATGAAAGAAATTCACAGATCAATTCGTGTAATTATTACTATCTCTGTAAATGGTTTAGAAGTTTTAATTATGGACATTCAATATTCAAAATTCAAGTTGAATTGTGATTAAATAGCATCCTATTTCTGCTCCTCTGCCAGTTGAAAATAACACTTGGAATGAAGGATTTCAGAGTACAAAGAGTATACATGTATAAGAGTTAAAAACTCTTAAGTTGCCTAATATTTACATAAACTTCACAGTTTCTCCTTGTTTAATGCCCTCTTACAGCTAGGGAATATTGATGACAGTGGGAAAAACTGGAGAAATTTGGAAAGAACTGCAAAGATTTGGATAAGAAGTGAAGATGAGGGCAAGAGATTTTGAGACTGAAAACTAAATGAATGTTGTAAGTGTGAATGCTTGTGTGTGCAAGTTTGTCTGTCTTACATATTTGTGTTTCTGTACATCTGTATATAAAAAGATACAGTTGTTACCATAAATTTGATCAGGTATTAACTCAGTCAGCTTTAACCTGGATTTAATGTTGTTAATAAGAGCGTTGTGGTTATAACTGCTTTCATAATTTCATAATTTTCATTAAATTTCACAGGGATTTGTTCAAGGTTAGTGGCAAGCAGCAATGGGCCGAGGTGGTGAAACTTTATACAGAACACATAAAGAAAAGGGCTAGATGCTATGTTTTCTAGGACTACAGTGGCATTGATACAGTATTAAAATCAACCTGTAATGTCATTTGTGAAGTGAGAAACTACCCTCTTGGTAAAACCCACTGAGGAGGAGCCAGAAAAGTCTATGATTTACATCCACGCACTCCTACCAAACAACTTTAGAAAATTTATCTATAGAGTAATTGAGTAATTGCACAGTTCTAATTAAAAAAAAAAAAATAATAAAAAGACCCAGTGAAGCTTGTAATATTCTATAGGGAAATGAAATCCATTTGCTTCCCACTGCGTGTATGAAACAAGGCAGTGCAGTTTGCTAAGAAATGTCCAATTACATGGGCACCTTTGCCCTTTTTTGAGTCTATATTCTGCGAAAAGACAGGGATACAGGCAGAAAAAGAAAGACTTAATACTGTCTCATTCATGATAGTTTTTTGTATTTCATTTCCCAACTAATTAACCTTTTACTGCAGAAAAAGTTCTGCATTAAGAAGTACAGCATAACAATCAAACAACTCATCATTGTGGAAAGACTGTTTCTAATTTAAAGTATTTCCATTCTTTAGAAAAATGACTTCTAAATTTCATAAAAAATACTTCTTCATACACTGCTTTCTTACCACCTTTAAAATCAGTATGTGTATACAGAATTAAAAATTATAATTACTTTTTTAATTTCAATTTCTAGTTTTTAATGTGAAAAATGTTTGCCTCTTAACAGTATGTTATATAGAAAGATACATATTTTTTTATATTAAAAACTATCAACAGTAGGTGAAGGAAATTTATTATGTTCAGAATTGTTATATAAATTTAGACATAATCTGATAAGTTTCGTTTTACAGAAACAATACTTAAAATGTACAGAAAGCATATGTACATACATATATAGGGTCTTTCCCTCTATATGCACACACCCACACCCACTTGCACAATTTGCTTGTATATAAATGGACACGTGTATCTATGTATAACAACCATACATATCTTCTGTGTAAAATTATATGTGAGAAAAAATATATATGTGTAAGACATGTAGATGTGCTTTGTTTTTTGTTCACTGAAAAAAAGTGAATGAGACAAAGCACTGTATCTATCTCGGTCAAAGACTGCCTAGAAGTCTTCGTACATGGTCATCCTCTCAGCATTACCAGAGCACTTGGACAGTTAACTCGTAATATAATAAAACTTAAAGGACATATAAGAAAAGTCACGGTCAGAACTAGCTCCTTCTCAACATATTTCTGAAGTGGCCACTCAGTGAAAGAGAAATATCTCCTTGATGAGATGCTTTACTGCTGCTTTCATTTACTTGACAATCTGTTTTGAAGACTTCCATAGTGACAGATATTCAAAAACTCCTTAATATGAATATACTTAATTTAAAATCAGTCAACTAAAAACCTATAAAATACATCATTTTAATAGTCTGAGAAATCATAGTCACTATTATACAGGAAGCTGGTATAACCAGATATGATTGTTAAACGGATAACGTGTTATGGTTGAAAGATTTCAATAGACTCATTATGCTGAAAACATTTCTGGAAATATATATCTTTCCTTCCTCCCCCCTACATTTCTGCATTTTTAGAAATAATACTTTACCACATTTCAAATGTTACATCTAACAGACAAGTATATTTTTGAGCAAAGTTCAGAATAATTGAAATTGGCACTTCAAAGCCAAAGAATCCTATTTATGGAAAGTAACAAACTGTTCCCTACACTTTTTTTTGCTGTTTTCCCAAAGCCAAGCTCCAGGGTGCATCATACTGCCCATTTCGCTGCTGTAAAGGACACAACTTATATACAGCTGGTTTATATACAAAGAAAGACAACTTAGGTTAGCTGACACTGTTTTTATGCAATACGTATATCATCATCTGTAGATACTTTTCTCAACTCCTGCTAGGGTCACAAGAAGGTCTTTGCTGACTTTGTGGGAGCTGAATCAACACTACAGTGCCCTTCAGGCAGTAAGGACTTGCGCTGCCCACCTATATGGAGGGACAGCTTTAAACTGCCGCTTTTTATACAGGGGCAGTTGTCTAGAAAACCTCTTTCCTTCTGCAAGGGCTTAGGCCTATCATGAAAAATTATGATACAGAAGCTTGGAGGTCAGAAGAGGCACACAAAAGATGCAGTAGCACTAAGGCTATCGGGCACAGTGTGAACTGGATTTACTGCTCTCTTCGTGACAGCTATACTGCGAGATAAATAGAAATTCTCTAGCCCTTGTACTATGACAATATAGTAGGGAAACATTGTAAAAGCACCAACTGGTAGAAGAAGATACTGTCATTATGTTACCTGTCCTTCTTCATGATCTGCAAGATCACAGCACTAGTAGAAACTCCTTGTTAATTCATTTTGTTCCTTGTTGATGCCTAGGAATCTCCTGCCAATTTCCTCTGTGATCCAGTAGCTTTTTTACTTTATGGATTAGTTTCAGAATACTGGAAGATCTGAAACCCACAGTTTGAATATGGGGTATATATATTCCGTCTTGCAAGCAGTGGAGCTCTTTTAGTATCTAATGAAATCAGCAGGGACTTAAGCATCTCACAGGATCTAGCCCTGTCGTTTCTTACTGAGCAAAATGAGACACAAAGCTACCATAAGAAAATAATTGATACTATTCCTCCAGAAATCTCTGTAAGGCTACAGAGGGAGTACACTGACCAAGGAATCTGAGCTTGCTATACTGAAATTTCATAAATGCAAGATTTTATACTGGTACTGTCAATTGCCAGATATTATTAGCAAGATAGGGTTTTTAATAACTGATGCTTAATGAATGTTAATGAGGAGAACGTGATTCTTCTTTTATTAGAGGCCTCTGAGGTTTAGTTTGGAAAGACATCAAAAGGTAAGTTTTATTTTAAAAATTATAAAAACTACGAGATTAGCTTCTAAATTATTGTGTTCTAACTTGCTTTGGTTGATTGTCTTATTCAGACAGGTTTGAAGGTTGACATCAGAACCCCAGTGGAAACACAACCAAGGATTTAAGTACCAGTTTAGCCTATGTGCTACTGCACAAAATCTTCACTTGTCTTGAAGCACATATATAAGGTCTAAAATTCTAACAAGGAAGTAAAATAAGTACCTAGTTGGTACTGTGAAAATACTGAATTTATTAATGAACAATTTTTGAATTATAATTTGAAGTGTATGAGTGTATGCAGACTAGTGCTTCTCAAGAGGAAAACTTTGCCTGGGTAACTGCAAACATCAAGTAGGCTTTTTTGCTGCCCTTAGGAGGCAATATGCTCAGCAGTTTCAAAGGATTACAAATTAACTTTCAAAGTACAGTAGCCTTCCAAATATCACATTCAGTAGTAATTATAAACTTAAACTGTCTTTTGTTAGGATATTGGGTTTTTTATTATTATTTTTGGAAGCAGTTTGTAACACGTCTAAAATGGTGAAACAGCTGAGTACAGATGATTTCTGGAAGCCTAGGCTTCAACATTTCTAGTTTCCCATATCTAGTCCCCCAGTAATGAGGGACTGTCCTGGGTTTGGGAAACCCCAAAACCCTGGGTGTCCCAAAGTGATCTGGAGAACTTAGATATCCTGTTTCATGTGAGTACATAAGATAGGAAAACTGAAATTTTCTTAAGTTCTTCAGAATTTTCTTTCTGACAGAAATAAAATTAATTATTTTTATTTTTATTTTTTTTTTAATGGAGAATCTGAACCAAGATTTTTAAGGTCTTAGTACATCCCAGAAGAAGTCAAGATGGTTTAAAATGGAGTTAGTTATGATTATGAAAGTCTATGGTAACAAATGGGTATCCCAACAGCTAGTTTAAAATCTCTGCCTCCACGCTAAAGTAAGAAGACCGAGATTCTGAAAGATGGAATTGTACCACTGAAACAGGGACATCCTGGAAGGAAAAATATTTCTGAAAATATCTCATCTTAAACAGGAATACTGCAATAAAATAGGCATCACAACTAATACAAGTTTAGAAGGATAGTCATGTGATATCTAGGTGTTGATTAACAACTGATTTAGAAATCTCTGAATAAAACTTTTTAGGAAATCCATATACCAGGATCTCTTGAATTGAAAGACAAACAAACAAAATAGGGGAAAAAAAGCAAAACTCGATCAACCAACAATAGCTACACACGCAGTTAATTTAAAGCAAGCTATAAAAACATTAATAGTGTAGAAACAGTAAAATGAATACTTTTCTTATAGACCAGATGTGTGACCTGAAATTTACATTTCTAGGTAATATATTTATTCTTTAGCTTCCCTAAAGGATGGGACACATCTGTCCTAACAGGGGAAATTTATTATATTATAAATGGCAGTATGGTCTTCTGCTGCATTTGCTTGAAAGGAAGACAAGGTCTGATTCAGCTTTCTGCTGCATTTAGAGAAGCACTGAAAGGAAGGCAAATTGTAAAGATGAAAACTCATTTCCTTCCTGTGTCTTTTTTTCTCTGAAGCTTACTATGTCATTTAGCTTACTATTCCATTTTCTTGCAAGTCCAGTGACTTATCTGAACTCAAGTTTCACACAGTAAAGACTGATACGAATGAGATACATACCCAGCTGTTTCCAAGAACTGGATTGAACATGTGGTCATTCACTAGCAAAAACCAGTTGTATTCATGAAATAAGAAGAACAGAAGAACAAATCATCATAAACACTGTTACTGTCAGTAGAACCAGCTAGTAAAATATCTTTATAATTATATCAGAAATGGGGAACACCAAAAAAACCCATAAGACAGATGAGGAAGAGGAGGAAGCGAGAAGGTCAGGAGTTAGTGCTTGTGTGTCAGGTTTCTGTGCTAGATAATGTTAACACAGAAGAGAAGAGGTAAGTAAACGGAGAGGAAAAAGCAAAAATAAAATAACAGTCCTTAAACAACTTTCAGAAAATATACACTTTGCTTCCCTACAGTTTCTGGAATTGTTTGCCACCTCTAAATTCTATGGTTCCTTAAATATCAGCTATAAGCATTAATGTTTAGGAAGATTATAGCTCTCTCTCAAAGGCTTGGTTATATAATTATATAAATTACAAATATGCAGTGTTTCTATGCAATGTTCCTTGTACTGTGCATTTGTGGAATTAAATTTTCAATCTGTGTTCTGTTCAGGCTTTCAGTCCAAAGCTCTGGAGACAAAATTCAGCCTGTGCTGCATCTATATTTTAAGATAGATAGTGCAAACAGAGTCAGATTTGACAGTATCTAATAAATGCCTGTATCCATTTCCCCTGCCACCAGCTTTTTGCATTTGCTTGGGAATTCCATACGTGGAAGACAGCAGGGGAAGCAGTCTGGGAACACAGAGGAAAGGATGCAAAGAATACACGCTGGAAAATCCTGCAGGTCCATAACTCAGCTGCCAAAATTACCTCCTCTATCGCATCCTAAGGGTTTTGGTAGATGATTAATAATACAGGAAAATTTTAACTAAAGCTGACTATATGAGACTCCAGAAAAGCTGTGCACTTGGAAGGTAGTCACAATTTGTGGAAGGTTAGACACTTCTAATTGTTTCTCATTTTCAAAGGGTTCTTAAATTTTCTGTCAAAATGTTTGCAATTTGTTGTCCTTGTTTATCTGTTCATCTGTTTAGAGTAGACGATAATCTAGCAAGCATTTCTCAGGTTGTGTATTTGAACAGCATCCTCCCAAGAAATTGCATTGAGACAAGGAAAGGTCATCCATGGGAGCAGAGAAACACAAATTGGTGAGAAAAATTACCGGATTTTTTGTAATTTATACTGATATTGACTTTTAACATATAGATTAAGGTTGAAAGAATTTTGTGCATAGGTATGAATTAAAAAAAGTACTGACAATTATTTTTAAACTGTAACATACATCTAACTGATCATCACTCCAAATTAATTAATTTTAGATATAGTAATAGCTACAGTTCTAGTTCACAGGTCTATGTGAAAATCCACTCAATATTTTATTACCTCAGTTTTTAATGTCAATTTAGGTCTTCTTTCATTGGAAAGAGGAGTAAAACTGAAATAAATAATTAGAAATATTTTTAACTGTCAAGTCTAGATAGAATAAAATTTGCAACCGCTTTATCAAATAATTTAGAACCTATTCAATAATAAAGAGACTTGGTACAATTATAGTGTATTCAGATGTGGCTAACTGTGTATTATCCTGTAGCTGCTTCCTTTTCCAAACTGAAGGAGTGTCTTTATATTTCCCTTTAATAATAGGTAACTCAAATGTTAAGATCCCATGCCCAGAAGTTCTGATTTATGTCTTTTTTAAAAATAGTTTAGCAAACCTCCACTCCAATAGAGTCATGGAGAGATTTAATTGTATATGTATACACTAAATCAGACTTGTTCATCCATTAGGAATAGAACACGTGTGTCAAATGACTGCAAATTTTCTAGTAAAGCCAGCAAACCCTGTAGGACAAAGTCATGTCAGCTTTTTAATGAGAGAAGCAGCCCTGTCAAGACTCTTCCACCTCTGGGGAAACAGAATGCTAACATAGAATCTATTCTTCTTACGAAGAGTTATCAAGTTTAAATTTCTTCTACCTCAATGAAATCACACGGAGTTCATTATAATCTCATTTTCTGATCCAGAACCATTTAACTTACTCTTATATTAATGCTGATACCATGCATGTACTTAATCATGTCTACACTTTTTTTTACAGCAAAACCAAAGGGTATTCTGCATATCAGCTGTAAATCCTGTACATGTCATTGGGCTTTGTTCGGGTTTTTTTAAACCATATTTTTTGAAATTGTGAAATTTTCATGACTACATAAACAGAATTTTGTTGCTGAAACCTGGTGACTCATGATTTTCCCCATATCCTTTCTTCACATATATTTTACTGCATATATCTGAAAACAGCTTTTCACAGCTATGTAGGCTGCACAAATATCTCCAAACTTAAATCCTTGATGAGCGTATCACTAAACAGATTGAAAAGGAAATGGTAAGGTCATGTGGATTGCAAAGTCATATGGAATTCCTCTATAGAGGATTTTTCCTACATTCCCTACTAAAAATATTTAACTATATTAAGTTTTTAGGAATTATTTTTTCAAGTATAGGCACTATAAAAACAGATCACTGGTGTGTAGCTTTCCCAGATACACTTTTTACTAAGTAACAAACCTTTCCCCTTCAGTCACTGCTGTGATTTTTTTTTTTTTTTTTTGCATCTATTTTTCTGTGGAACATACGTCTGAAAAAAAAAAGGGCTGGATTCTGATCTGGTTTAAGCTAGATGCATCTAGTGTAACCCCACTAAAATCAATGGAGTTTTCATCATCTCTGAAAGTCAATCTGTTTTAGAACCCTCCATTAGGTGCTGATGGAAACATCCTTATTTATGGTATTTTTTCATTTTTTAAAAATATATGTCAGGTTTTAGGTCTGGGGTAACGAGAAATATCTGAACTAATTTTGATATAATTATTTGAAATAATACTGTTGTTCACATAATAGAAATATGTACCCCTGCCTTAAGAATCATCATAAAGTACTTCATGTTAAACTTCATGTTGCTCTGGCCTCATCTGTTATCTCTGCTCAGTGTACACCGTGTAACGGTAGCCCAGGCAGCTCCTCACTGCGTTGCAGCTCTTGCAGTGTAGGTTCAACCTGTGACAAGTTTCCTGGGTTTGATCTTGTCATATAAGAAGCTGCAGGAGCTGCTAAATTTTTTTTTAAGATTTCCAGAAGTCTGTGTAGGATCATTCTTATACATACCATCAGGTGGGTGTTTACTTAGCATGACATAGCTTCAAACCATCATTGCCTTTTATCCCCTACGCAGTCTGAAGGCGTTTGACAATGCCTTCCTGATTCAACTGTGAGAAAAGAGAGACTTATCTAACTGTATTCTCCAGGTCGTTAGCTGCAGATTAATCAATCACTCCAGTAGAGCAGTAACTACAATATCTTAATAATTATACTTTATTTTTCCCTACAACAAAGGCAAAAAATTTTCAACTGTTCATATTAATCCAAGGAGTAATTTCTACAAAGGCAGGTGGTTACAAGACCTGAATCTGATCTCATAATCATTTTATCCTGTAGTAATGTAAATGCTTGATTCAAAATTAAATCCTCGACCAGCTAATTGATTTCTCTTTGTTTTTCCTGTGTTAGGAATGAATCCTTGCAAATAAAAAGCGTATCGGGTTAAACATCATTAAAGTTCTGTCTTATAATTTTCTATCAGTGGCCGGTTGTGAACCACACAATGAAGTACCCACTCTGGACCTGTACTACCACAATGCTTGGGGATCTGTCCATAGGATGAGAACCTTCCTTGTCACACATTACATGCTGTTGCTCCTATCTCAAGAACTTCAATTCAGACATAGACTTCCTAAAGTCCTTTCCGCTAGCTTACAATTTATATAAATTAGATAATTTGCATTCAATTTATATTATTTATTTATACAGATTTTATCTTTGAATACATGTACACATATGCACACCAAATGTATGCCTGTGAAATGTTGTATGAAGTGGTAACCCTCAGAACATCTTTCTTACATACAAGTTTTATAATGCTTGAAAGCTTCTTTGGGAATGCTTATCTTCATTGTATGATAAAAATGCACAGTTTGTCAGGAGGCATAGCTTTCTGGCTGCATATTAATTTTACTGTAGAATGCACTGAGATGATAAGCTTCCAGAAACTCAGTCCAACTCAATTATTCGCATCCTTCTAGGTGAACACATCATGACTTCATCTCATTTTCATCATTTCATTATCCTACAAATCAAACTTCTACATGGAGCCACAGCAATCTAAAATTTAAAATGTTTGTAAAACTTCCTATCTCTCTGGCTACCAATATGGCAGCTGCTTTACTGGATCAAGAGCAATTTGCCTTCTTGAAAACTTTGAGAAAATGAACCAGTCCTTGTACACCCAAACTTGCCAGAATGGCTTAAGGTTTGATTTATACATATTTGTCCCAAGAAATGCAACCCTATACGCTTTTCACATTTACTTAAAGACTACACTTCTGAAGAGGGAACTTCTTCCCCTGAAAAGCATCTTTGGGCTTTAGATGTATTTCTCTCAATGTTGCCTCCAGGAGGCAAAATAATCCAAGGAGTAAGTAGGCTTTACAGCTCTAAATCAAATAACTGGAGAATGGGAGGACATCTTCTGTGAAGACAACTCTCTTCAGGTCTTTTCCTTTGATATTGATTCTACAAGAGCTATAGAGCTCTGTGCCTTAGGATACACTGACAGAAACTGATATATGAAAGAGTGGAATCAATAAGAAAATAAACTCTAATGAGTCAAATTTCAGCTTGCATTCCTAACTTATTCATAAAAATTCTTCAGGATCTTAAGTTTTTAACTACTACATTAAAAACACCAAGTGAAATCTAACTTACCATGTACATAAAGACACATACACAGGATTTTACATAGAGATCTTCTTGTAGAAAAATAAAAATTATAGCAGAGCAGTACAGGCATCACCTTTATTAATTTAAAAGATCTCATGATATCTTAAGAGAGAGATTTTAAACTTTATAAGTGAGGTGACTCAAGTGATCCACCTCACATTTTACATAGTTTCTGTGCCAACTATACCTTTAGGCAGCTTCTGATGTGACAGATGTAAAAGGTACATTTTCTTCCTTGTGTCTGCTTTAGAAGAAGTTTTAAGACATGGTTATTTTTAGAAGTTTATTTCACTGAAAGATCAGATAGTATTTTCCTTCATCTTTCCTCCATTCTTTTTTCTCTGTATATACCGTTCCCTAATGAAATTTAATTCCAAATGCACATAGTATTTCAGTGTCAACCACAGCATTCTCACCATACTTCACTGGATGCATGGCTTATCTGTGTCTTTGAAAGGTATAGTCTATAACAGCCATACTGAGAGAAAAAGACTAATTGTATAAGGACAATTAAAACAATCTGAAAGATACAACTAATTTTGTATTCAAGACCTCCAATTATCTCTGCTTTAAAAGATATAAAACATCAAGATTTATTTCTGAACACACTTTCCAGTTTATCAACTAGATAATACTTTTGTTACTGACAATTGTAATCAGAGAATGAAAGTTGAAATTTAGCATCCACAATCAGTCATCCTGTAAATCTGAGCTGATATGAAAAAATTTCATCTAATTTCTAATTATTTTTGTTCATATTTTCTAGACTTTATTGTTCTTGTATGCACTACAGAACTCTTTAACAGGAGAAATGCATTAATACTATTACTATAGATTGCATATCTGATGTCACTAGACAAAAAAGTAGGTTTCTTCTATGATAAATACAGTTTCATTCAAATACTATTGTAATTTATGGAGTAATATCTTAGCTAGGTGATTAATTGATTGAAGATATCTTCCTAGAAGGGCAAAACAATCAATATGTTTCAGCTATAATCACTACAATACATCACAAATTAATTCTTTTGGGTTCCATTTTTGCAAAACATAAGTAGGAAATAAACATTAGGCCAAAGTTACAGTGTTCCTATAATAAACCTTATTTAGGAGGATAAATTTGAACCTTTTGGCTGCTCATCCTGTCAAAATTCATGACCCCAACTAGCAGTTGTTATATCCTAATGCTTATTTTATTACACTTATTCCTTTGAAAGATGTTGAGATTTCAGTGGTAACAACAGCCCAGTAAGCTTGTCACTGCAGCTGTTCTTGTCATACAGTCACGGTGTTTACACATTGGTACCTTTAGGCAAGTATCTAAGTGCACTTATCAGCATTTCCTAACGTACTTACGCTTGTAAGGCAAAGTAGGAACTTCAAGAATCATCAAGAAAGTATTTCAAAGAGGTACAGGAAGCTCAATTGTCACTTTAGGAAATCGTGAATATACAGGTCGTGAGGAATTCGTTGAGTCTAGCAAAAGTCCTTAATAGCTTGGGTGTACTACATTATACTAATCAATTAGTTCTTGACAACCACAGTACAAAACCAAGCTAAACTCTGGCAGGTGGCAAAGGCGGTAGGAAAGGATGAGTTTTGCTGAAGGGCCCTTCTGGCACACAGAGTCAGGCAGAAACAAAATACAGAAATTGTGGGAAAGGGAGAAGTGAGCACATTTGATAGAAAGCAGAGTAACTGATCAGCGATGAGTGTTACAGAACGAGTGTGAACACGACGGAATGCTAGTATGGAAAAAACGCTTGTAAGTGGAAGGAATGAGTTAGTAATGTGGTTGATTTTGCAGCTATTTTTCAGGAGGTTAGAACTAAAGCAATAATGAGTCAAGAGAGAAGGGAAAGAATGATATTTATAATAATCAGGAAGGAAAATAACAAAGATCCTGGGAAGATTCTCCATGGAGTTGTCAGATACAGACAGGAAGATATAAAGACTCTTTCACATTTTTACATCCAGAGTAAGAACAAATGATGCTGATAATGGTTTACGAAGAAGTCAGAAATTAACAAGGACTGCAAAAGCTGAGATATTTTTCATTTAAATTTTGGCAAAATTAAGTGAAAAAAAATGAATAGTCTATGCAATAAGATTAATGTTAATAATGAGGGATATGAAGTGTTCTGAGTCATGCAGTTGGGCAAGTAAACAGTTTGTAAGAGATACTATCTACCCTGAGAGAAAATAAAATCTGCATAGAAAATGGGTGATGCAGGAGAAATAGTCATCTCAATTTTGTAGACAGAAAAACTAAATGCATAACAGCCATCTAATGGCAAATAATTTCAAATATTGAAATTTTTTATTTTCTATTCAATTTAAGTATGCATTTGTAAGCTCTGCTGAATTGTATGGAAAGAACGGAAATGTTGGTGTCCATCCTTGTCTATTAGAAGCACAGATAGGGAGAGAAGGATTATCCTTCTTCTTTCTCTTTACAATGCAACTCTTCCAAATAAAGACAAAAAATCAAATTGCAATACCTTTTCTGCAACAATAATCTTGTAAGAATCCTTATTTTTCAAAGTAGCTGCTAGTAGCTAAACCTAATAAAATTACAAAATTGATAGCTATAGTAGGAAAAATATTACTCCTCCCTTGAAACAGGAATGTCAAAATGGAAGATATGTTATTGAATACCTATTCTATATTGACTGCTTCCATAATCCTAGAGAATTCAACAATTATAGTCTGTGTATGTGGTACCTAAGAGAGGGGATTGTCTTTCTTGCAGTCAAAGAGTGAAAGCAGAAAAAAGCTAACAAAATATTAATTGTAAGATTATATAAGGAAATTATCAAAGTTCAAAACCATATAGCTAAAAATAAATGTATTTCTTTCATATATCAGGCAGTTTTAGGGCTCAGCTAATCATTCCTTACAATAGAATTTCCCTTAAATTGGGAGTATAGCCCTACTTCATGATTTCCTGGTGTCAAGATTGTAATTGACACCCTAGCTAATTTTGGATGGAAATGTATGGGATTTGTGAGATACAAATTTTTATCTGAAAGCAGAAAATTTCAAATAAAGTCTTAATGATCCTTTCTGTGCTATTCCATTAAATGTGCACTGAAGGAATATATTGCACACTTTGGTCAAGTCTATACTCTAATGAAACTTGCCACTTTAGGCTACTGTCCATTAATGTTTAAAAATAAAATCATTGATTTAGAGAGATCATCTGCGCACATGTATTTTTAAATATCTTTTCTAATCTCTGGGAAATCTAATGTTTTTGAAATAATAGTGTGATTTGAACAATGAAACATTTAAGAAAACAAATCTTTTTTTGCTCAGAGCAGTAATTGCTGTCATTTACAGAAGCTGCAAGTATTTGAAATAAAAAACTTTTATTAATAAGTGTGGGATGGAATTTTGTGATTGTTCACTATTTGTGGACTTGACAATCGCGTTTGGAGTATGAAAAACACAAAAGCATCTGATTTCTTTAGATTGTCTTATAATCAGCAAATAGCTCCCCAAAACTGACTAAAGAATTTATACGGGTAAGACACCAGCTTGGTGTTCAGCAGACTTACATTTATTTTCATTTTTATAGTTTTTATTTGCATCCATGGGAAAGTCATGTAGCAAAAAAGTCTCAATTTCATTGAAATCAATAGTAAACCCTCATTGATATATTGATGACCATATTCAATTTGCAGGTTTTTTTACTATTTTTTGTCAGTATCTTTTTTGTTTAAGTTGAAGAATTTCAGTGTACAGACTTTCAGACATAAAACATACTCAAGTATTTTAAAAGTAATTTTTTAATTCCCCCCTATTTTTTACCGTCTCGATTTGCACTCTTTTCAGAACCAAGATGAAGTCTATGGATCTAAATATACAGATTTATAGATCATATACAAAATCCATTTAGCACATGCTGGATTTGATGTGTATGTTCCTGGATGCGCGTATGTGTTAGCAGTATCTGGTCACATAAATCCAGATCCTCAAACCAAATTTCAAGACATACTGAAATATGAAGATGTAAACAGACCTGAGGTCATCTGCCTGCATTCTGACTTTGCCAGAAAGGAGACGCCTCTGTGCTCTGCATTGGAGGGCGGAATAGAGCCGCGGCGCACCCAGACAGATATAACATGCATTTAATTTACAGATGTCTGTCTCCTGATTCAGATTTGTCCTGTCTCCATTGCATTATCCTACTTCCAAATCCATTCCTGTAGTCATGACCTTCAGCCATAGAATAAATTATGTTAATCACACCTGTTAGTGTACTTTAATGCAGTGAAACTTTAGGAGTCACATGTTTTTTATTTAACATTATTGAAAAAAAACATCCACTTATTGTATTTTCCTATGAAATGATAAGGCATCTTTTTACAACAGTTTAATTGGAGAATTAGATCAAATATTGCTTTGGCTTTTTTTGTATGATCTCATTGTTACTTGTTTGTAAATATATTTACAATGAATTATTTAGTAACATTTATTTTAATTTTTAATATTTTTCGTCACCAAAATTAGGGATCAATGTTTTGTTACTTTTCCACCTTTAAGCAAAGAGGAGGTGTATAATGACTGTGAATCTGACTTCTTCTACAAGACAGTAGAGAACATTTTATTTCCTTATGTTTACAAATTTAAGGAAATACAGCATAATGACCACAGAAACACTTCAAGGTCTTAATGTATGACATCTTTCTTATGCCCCGAAGAAAAAGATACTATATTCTATATATTCAAATTTGCTTCTCCAATAAGGTTAGTGCTTTGTTGTTCTGAATTTTGGAAAATCACAAGAGGTAAGCTCGCAAAACCCACTAACAAATAAGGTTTGTGCTCACACTTCCTGCACACTGTTTTGAAAATTGATCCCTGAGGGCCTAATTAGCTATTCTGCACTTTTCCTACTGAAAAAGGGAAGAGAACTTTCATGCTTAAAATAACTCAATGACTAAAATCTTCCAGAAGATTTAATCTCTCTTATTCAGTATCTCACCTCAGAATTAAGCAATCTCAAAGGGCTCAATCCCAAAATCTGGTGAAAGGATCACACAGATTCATCCAACCAGTTACCAGTATTTGTCATTGGCATAAAAAGCTGCAAATTTAGCATGTCTTAATCCTGCCAGATGCTAAGTGCTCTTAATTTTAATTTGAATTATAGATGAAAAGGAGAACATCAGCCTTTCAAAAGAATGATCTGAAAGTTTCGATGCTTATGTAATACACTGGAATAAAAGATAACAATGAGTATGAGGAGTAAGCCGAAAGGTGTGGTATTATTATAATGACTTTGAAGTCTGACTTTAAGAACTCCATGATGGTAGGAATGGGCATCGTAATTATTTTCATCTCTGAAGCGTGCTACTAATTTGTCCACAGCAATTAGCAAGTAAGTGCTCAGCTCCACGTAAAACATAGGACAAGGGATGTCCCTCACTGAAATGTTTCTGAGTGTGGGACTTAGAAAGATATTACAGAAAATGCTTGAGACAGTATTTTTCTTGATCTTCAGTATATGCTTACTCCCACTGGCTTGCACTTTCATATTGCCCTATTGAATCATGAAGTAATATGCTCAAGATCTTTGCACAAAGTTCAAAATTCTTGCCCTGCTTAATTACCATCTACTCCCTTGCAGGTGGAATTCATAAAGTCAAGTATCTTCAGAAAAGTGGATTTTACCGAGGAATCCAATTATCTGTTTGACAAATGTTGGGGTTTGGATGGTTTAGTCCCTCCTCAGAACAAAACCAAAATGAAAAGCATGCTATTAAAAAACAAGAATGAGATTAATTTAGTGCTTAATTATGACATTATACTTTTGAGAAAACAAACAAACAGTAGATTTTCATTGTGATTCAGACAGCTTAAAGGTTACTAGAGCATTTTAAAAACTACTGTATAATAAAAGTAATTAACAACAAGTTGCTCTTGAAGGAAAAAAAAATGAATCAAGATGTTTCGCTCTGGAAAAGGTTAAATGAAATATTTTGGCCTTAATGATGTTACAAAAATTATGAAAACAAAATCTGCCAAAATTTATATCTTTTCAATGAATGTTTTATTTTTAACTAATCACGCTTTTATGTAAAAAATATCTTTTAAGAAAACTTAAATGAACAAAATTATTTGAAACATATCTACTGTGATACTAAGAAATACTCTCTTTTAGCTTTATCTGAAAGTGAAAGGGTCCCCTTTCAGAGGATGGATTCAAAAAATGCTATGTGACAGTTTGAAAAACTATATAAGCAATATAGAGTTGTATATTTTGAAGTTTAAAACTCTGTGTTGACCAATAAGTTGATGACCAAAATTTTAGAGAAAGAGAAATGTTAAAGTATCTATTTAGAGTGGTTTAACTAGAAAGTCAATGGTAGACAAAGTGGTAGATGAATCGTAGTTTTTTTTAACAGGGCACTCTAGTTAAACAAAAGACTTATCAAATACACATTCTTCATGATACCTAAGACACAAAATTATTCATTGCTGTTAATAGAAATGGAAGCATTCAAAGAATAAATGGCATCATTTTGTTTTGGTTTGCTTCTGTAATCACACACAAAATAAATCCTAAGATTAGCGCTGAAGTAGCATAACTGTGCTACTACAAAATGCAAATGAGTTACATGTGATCACCTAAAAATGTGTGCAGCACTCTAAACATTTCACCACAGTTTACTTTTTTGATTAAATCACATCAAAAAGAAGATCAGCCACTCTGAATCCAAATATTTTCAAGTTAGGTTAAAAAGACTATGGCAAAACAGCTTTGAAGCATAACTCATTGCCAGTTCATTTCCATTGTTGACTCATCCGTAATAGATATAAATCTGTTATTCTGGAATAGTGATTCCAAATGGGATTCTGCATTAATTTGTAAAACACTTAGGAAAAAATCAGTGATAAAGAAAACGTTTCCTCTTGGCTTCTTGATAATTAACGATTCTTCTACATATGACCCTAGCTAAATTTATCCCTTGATATTTCCTCTGATTTCAACATAATTCACACAAGATGAACTTTAGTTTGGATTTTTTTTTTATAAAGAATTTATTTTTAATGCCAATGCTGTATGATTCCATTACAGTGGAAAGTAGCAAGCAAAACAGACCGAGAGATAACACAACCATACTGCAGAATCACATGTACCATAAGCCCTAAAGGTTAAAGGTTATTTTTTTCAAATGGAAATCTATATAAAATAAAATACACAGAACAGCATTTTACTATATCTTACATATTTTTCAATTTAATTTCAGATTCTATTTTCACATTTTATATTTCCTAGCTGGCAAAGATTTTAAATAACTTGCACTTATTGTGTATTTTGCAATTATAATAAGGTTGAATAATTACACAGAGAGATTTTTTTGCCATTTATTTCTAATTTGATACTTTCTCAAAAGCATAAAATCCAAATAAAATCTCTGCAACTTTAGAGGAAGGGGAAAGGGTGCAAAAAAGCTATTTATAAGTAGGTAAAAATGATTAGTCTCTCATCAACCTACTGTCAGTTTAAGAAAGTGAGGGGAGAGGGTGTGGAAGTTTATACTGGCATGCAACAGTGAAAAAATGAGTGAGTGCCAGCAGTACTTAATAAAAACATTAAAATTATGTGAAATATTAGTTAAGAATGGATATCACATGATATCTTAGAACTGTTGCAATTTTGGGGGATCAGAAGATTTTAATTATCAGTTGTTTCCAGGGTGCTCCAGTCTCTGGAGTAACAGGAGACGGCTTGGGATTAAGCATCCTTTAGATGCATAGAAAGCCAGCCTACCGGTTTCCACTCATTCAATATGAGTATGCCTTTACCCATCCAGCCTTCACCAAGTTCTCTCAATTTTTTCCCGCATCAGGGATTTACCCTCTACAGGAGCTACCACTCCATGCAAATCTCAGACCTCCTTCTGCATTTGTGCAAAGAGTAGTTGCCAAATTTAACTACACTTTTGCCTCTGTCCACCTGAGATGAGGACTGCTATTGCCATTTATCTTCATATCTGTGATGGGACAGAATGTATATGGGCAGTTAAAAAGGACAGGCATGGAATTCTCAGACGTTATGGGCAAAAAGAATAAAAAGATCAATCTCATCTCATACGATGTTGGTAAAAAACACCACTGTAAAGAGCTTTACTTTGAATAAAATACATGTGCATTGGGTACAAGTGTCAAGATTTTGTTGGCAGGAGGATTGCAGGAGTGGAGTCTGTGAGAAGAGAGCAGGGGCTGCTCCATGCTGAACACAGCAATTTCCACAACAGACGCACTGCTGGACACAGCTGAGCACCTCAGTCAAGCTGGTGACACCTCTGGCAAAAGTCGCTTAAGAAATGGCAAAATGCTACCTGGTGTGTGAGGAGTGAGGAAAGTAAAGTAATGAGAAACAAACCTTAGAGCAGCATGGTGAGATAAGGAGGGGAAGGAGGTGCTCCACAGACTGGTGCAGATATCCACACCGCAGCCAGTGGAGGACCCCACACTGGAACAGGTGGATGTTCCCTGATGGAACTGTTGCCCATGGAGAGCCCACACAGGAGTAGGTTTATCCCGAAGAACTGCAGCCCATGGGAAGAACCCACATGGAATTACGGGAAGAGTGCAAGCAGGAGGAAGCAGCAGAAAGGAGATGTTACGAACTGATCACAGTCCCCATTCCCCATTCATCCTGCTGTGGGGAGGAGACAGAGGAGCTGGGAAGGCAGCACTGAAGTTGAACCCAGGAAAAAGGTGTGGAAAGGAAGTGTTTTATGTCTTTAATTCTCCCTATATATGTTAACTGACAAAAAATTACATCCATTTTCCCCAAGTCGAGTCTGGTTTACCCATAAGGATAATTGGTAAGTGATCTCCACATCTTTAACTGAAGCCACAGGCTTTTCTCCACCTGTCCTGTATAGGATGGGCAGTGAGAGAACAGCTTGGTGGGAATTTGGCAACCAGCCAAGGACACTCTACCTCAATATAGTTAAATTATGAAGATTTTTTTAAAAGGAAGAGAGCAACATGAAGTTACTGATTAAAAATACTTTATTTAGAATGTAAAAATTGCTAATCAGTAAATGTCTATGGATAGTCATAGTCTAATTTTAAGTAAAAGTTAAGTAAAATTTAGTTGTATAAATGTGTAAGGTTTTACAGAAGTTTAAGCACGAATATGAAAGTCAAATAAATTATACTTTTTTAATGAAGGAAGCCTCAGATCTTACATTAAAATACTTGGAAGCTACAACATATTATTAGAAAAACACTATAAAAAAATTACATAGAAGAGTTGTTTTGGATTTTTTTTTTTTAATTTAACCATTTGTTAATGGAGAAATTGTAGCTTGAAATATCATTTGGACAGTATCTGGAAGAGCATACATAAATTGTGATAAAAGTGAAGGAGTTATCATTAAGATCTTAACGATTTTGTCAACTGTGACTAAAGAGTATTTCCTTAGACGTAGAGTATTTCAAAATTTCTTACTACCTAAAGCTCTGGCCAGTTGCCCCATCTTATTCCTGTAGCAATCAGAATAAATAATTCTGAACCTGCCCCTTAATGACTAAACAAAATGCTTTTATGAATGAGTAGGTAGCTTTATGAATGATAAGGTAGCTTTCAAAAAAATCCCGTCCATTTGCAGTAAATAGCTGTACCACCAAGCTCCTGGCTGTGAAATACCCAACAGAGTGTAACTTAGGTAAGAAAACTGCAGTCCATTCTCTTCTCTTATATTTTCCACCATTTAAATTACCTTTGGAAGCAATCTTATGGATAAAACATTGCCTTAGTTTGGGTGAAAAAAACCCAACCAAAATATGCTTAAGTGATTTCAATCAGAGATTGTGCAGAATAGATAACAGTTCTTTGCTACAAGTGTATGTGTGCACAGAACAAAGTCAACAACAAGTGCGACTGAGATGTTAATACGGATCAAGTCCTGTGCCCAAGCTCTGGTGGTGCCGTCACTTGAAGCCGCAGCTCCGCTCCGGGCAGCCCTGGCGCGGGGCGCACAACTCCTCCCAGGCCGCAGCTCCGCTCCGGGCAGCCTCCTCCTCAGCGCCGATCCAGATGGTTATCGGTTGCACTCGCACTCGCACTCGCACACAGACGGAAAGGAAATAAAGATGGAGAGATAGAGAACACAGCAACACAAGCAGAGGTAGCAAAGCGCGACTATTCTCTACACAGCAAGATGGAGAATAAGGCGGAGACTGGAAAATAGCCAGTGAAGGAATCACAGAATGACTTGAATTGAAAGGGACTCACGAGGATCATTGAGTCCAATTCCTATCCTTGCATAGGACAATCCCAGCATTCACACCATGTGTCTGCGGGCATTGTCCAAATGCTTCTTGAATATTGTCAGGCTTGGTGCTGTGACTGCTTCCCTGGGGAGCTGTTTAGAGCTCCATCACTCTCTGGGTGAAGAACCTTTTCCTAATATCCAGTTTAAACCTCCCGTGGCACATCTTCCTGCCATTCCCTCGAGTCCTATCATTGGTCACCAGAGAGCAGCCCTGAAAAGAAGGACTTGAAGGTGAGGGTGGATGAGAAGCTCAACGTGAGCCAGCCATGTGTGTTTGCAGCCCAGAAAATCAACCGTATCCTGGGCTGCATCAGAAGCAGTGCAACTAGCAGGTAAAGGGAGGTAATTCTGCCTCTCTACTCTGTTCTCGTGAGACCTCATCTGGAGTGCTGTGCTCAGTTCTGGAGTCCTCAGCACAGGAAAGACATAGATCTGTTAGAACAAGTACAAAGGAGGGCCACAAAGATGATCAAAGGTCTAGACATCTCCCATACAAAGGACAGACTGAGAAAAGAAGGCTCCAGGCAGACCTTGTACCAGGCTTCAAGTACTTAAAAGGGGCCTACAGAAAAAACAGGGAGTTGTTTTTTATCAGGGAATGTAATGGCAGGAGATGATGGATAAGTGTTTTAAGCTAAAAGAGAGTAGATTTAGATTAGATAATAGGAAGAATTCTTTTGCTGTGAGGGTAGTGAGGCACAGGAACAGGTTGCTCAGAGAAGTTGTGGATGCCCCACGCCTGAAGGCGTTCAAGACCAGGCTGAGTAAGACTGACCTAGTGGAAGGCGTCCCTCCCCACAGCAGGGGAGCTGGAGCTAGATGATCTCCAAAGTCCCTTCCAAACTGAATGATTCTGTGATTCTAGAGTACTGTGAAGAAAGGTAAATTTAGTAGCATACTTTATGAATGTATGTTTGCTTAGTCTATGTATCATAGTTATGAGAACTCATTATTACAAATGATATGGCATCCAGAACATAAATTAGTTTCAACTCTAGAAAAAAATAATCTGTATTCAGAGTATAGACTTATATAAGCATCCGTCATCTCCAAGGACTCAGAAACTGATTCAGGTACTTGTTAAACAATAAGCATAATTGGTAGCTTTTGCTGTTTCCCTTAGCATTTGGAAATAAAGTACTTGACCAAAGAAAAAAAAAATAGTAAGGTTGTTAGTGCTTTGACCTGTTCAGCAATTGTTTGTCCTCCCTAAAGTCAGGATGTAATATGAGCTATTAGAATATCACACCGTTCTCCTATTGCCCTTTTAGTAATGCAAGAAATGTGCCAAACGCTGCATTCCAGAATTGTCATCCAAAGTGAGACAAGGTCTTTAATACACAACATCTGGCTTTCTGCCTCTTTTCCTGTGCTCCCTGAATAGCAGATGAATCCCAATGCCAGGAGTATGTCTAAGGCACTAGATGATGCAACACCCCCTTAAAAATTATGCATTGGTTAGCCCATGCCCTCTAAAACTGAAGCTGAAAAAGCCTCCTGTGGAGCAGAGGGGAATGTTATTTGTAGTTCTAGACCTGAGCATTAATCACAACAAGGTCAGACACACAAGGAAACCTTATACATTTAAACGATTCAAAGCTATCAAACTGAGCTTGTAACGCTGTTTTTACTGTGGCTGTCCATGCTTTCCCTCATAGTTTGTCACACCTGCAGGCTTGTTTTATCTTTGAATACAACTTCTTGCTAACAGTAACAGTGTTTCCCCATGCAATTGTACAGAATATCCCATCAGGAATTTCTAATGCTGACTGGGCAGGTGGGTCACCACCTGTAAACTTAGTTTGCATAGCACAACAGGATGTAGGAAATGAGAATAATAGCAGCAAACAACCTCAGTAAAGATCACTCGAAAGACCATTAAAAAAATTCAAACACAATTTTTGTTTTAAAAATTCACATTTTGATAGAACAATTTTTTTCTCATTCAGTATTCCCTCAATTCATGTGAAAACAGAAGAATATCTTCCCCAAATGTCCATTGAAATAGTAATCTCTAACTGAAAACAAACACAGGTGGAATTGTTTGAGTAGCTGCAGCCAACCCTCCTTGCATCTTAACACGCACAAAGTGTGTACCTCATGCACTTGAGAATGAGATGGAGAGAGAACATCAAACAATTCATCCAGTTTAGTAACTTGTAAGTACAGAATCTCACAAACATGGCCATCTATCAATACTGAACATTTTGCTTGAATATTGTGAATAATAAATGTACTAATATGTCACCAGAATTAGTCCTCTGTCCATGGGAAAAAAGTCATTTTGGATGCTGAATGATCAGTAACCACAAAAATCAACCAAAACCAGTCCATTTGCCTTCTCTAAATATCAGATAGAGTGAATAAATGGTCTTAGCATAGTTCTCAAGGCACAAGAGCCAACATCATAAAACTGTTAGCATTGTTACTGTTACTGAAAGTCTCAGCAAAGAGGTCGTGCAATGGGAATAGTACCAGATCTGAAGTACATCACGGAGGCTTGAAGCTTATATAGTTCCTGCCTTTACTGTGCCCTGTCTGAGCTACAGATTTTTTTCTCAAAGGCTGTTAATTTGGAGCTTTCCGTAAACACTAAAACTTAAAAATATTTGCTAGTTTTATCTACCTATAAATGTAAAACTAGAAATTTGGAAGAAAAAAAAAACATTAAAATTTACTGTTGGCTTCTACTGTTAAAGGAAAATATAACCAACAGAGTGGGAGGAGGATGAGTAATCCTGGCACTTCTTCTATATTTCAACTCCCTGTGTCCTTTCTTGTTTACCTAGCTGTTGCATAAATTTAGGAGTTTGCTATTTTCAAAGGTATATATCAAAAGTATATGTACAGTACAGTTTATACCAACTATTGAATTGTGTGAACAACATAAACAAAAGGCCAGGCTCTGCACTGGTGCTCCTGAATGTAACCTGACATGCTCTTATAAATCTGATTCCCACTTAACATCAGGTTAAAAGTCACAGAAGCATTGGTCATTTATGACATTAATTTATTAGAAGATTGTTTTGTTATTCTAAGCATTTCCCCCCCAAAAAGGATGTCCTGGGAGCGGTATTTGCAGAAGCTGGATATAGATTTCAAGATGCCTCCCTTCATATAACAACCCACCCTGCCCCTTCATCTTCTATCCCCAGTGCTGCCATCCTGGTGAAGGGAAACCCATCACACCTTGGGGAGAGGACAGGCACAGTTCGATCTGGCTGCTGTGCTGGGTATAGGGAGAGAAAAGAAATGGCAATAGAAACGATACTCTTCTGTTTGGTATGGAAGATAAAAGGCTTCTAAGAAGTAGCTCTATACATTCACAGAAAGTCACGTCCTTTGCAGGAGGATGTTATTGCCCTTCTTACTGCCAAAACAGACGTGGCCTGCCGAAACGGCTGCTCTGCCCTTCTCCTTGGGCAAGGACGATGCCTGAAGCTGGTACCTCCGGAAATGTTTGAGACAGAGAGCAGACATGAGGAGCATTCAACAAAATGCTTCTGAGAGCAGAACACAAACTAGATAGTAATTTTGAAACTCCATTATTTAGGTTCTACTGTATAAGCCAGATATCAAGTCAAATGTCATCAACAATATTGTGACATAGATATTGAAATATACTTCCTTGCAAAAAATTAGCAGGTGGTAACTCATGCCACGTGAGGTTTTTTTATTAGCTCTGATGGTCACAGAAATTGTTTATAAATGACCTTCGGATGCCATCATTAAAAAAATTCAGAGGACAATATTTGAAGAAATGAGTAATCTTAAAAAGATAATTAATGTGTTCTATATGTTATCAAGTGATTACTATTTTCCAAACTTCAGAGACATTAAAATGTTAATTAATCTTAGAATGGTTTTAAATGTAAATGAGCATTTTCCAGTCCATTTCTTCTGATCTCTTAACAAAAAGGAGTAGAAGTTGATGAATTGAAACCAACACTTCCACAAACAAGCACTTCCTTCTCTCTCCCTCCATCACCAATTTATTGATAACTTTCATTTTACTTTTTTATTTTGTTTTATGTTATCTTAGTTCCAGTGCACGATGCATCAAATGTTTATCCTATTGCGCAGGAATGGAGAAGGGGCATGTATTGCTGTGTATGGCAGTTAACACATGGACAGCACATGGCACTCCAACTTTACAATCAAATACTAGCTTAATTAAAAATACCAATATCCATATCGCCAGTGATCTTAATTGACATCATCTCCTCCCTGTCTTAAAATGTCACACTGCAAAACAGTGATTTAGGATTGGAGCCAGAATGTAATCTTTCCAGTCCTGGAAGATGCAATAAACAACAGAATGACAGAAGTATTTCTTTAGTTTAAATGTGCCCAGTTTACTTCATCCATATAATTAAGATTTCTTCCTGTAGCCTTCAACATTCAGAATCATGAAGTAACTTACACAGTTTTCATAGTCAGCACTAAGCCTATAGTGTCAAGTTTTATCCACTGAAAAATAAAATTTTGACTTGCATGCGTTTGTTGTGGGGTTTTTCTCTGCTTTTTTCAATTGGGAAGGACATATAATAGTTTAATAATAAAAGGTCTACAGTTCAATAGACATCAGCATCAGTTTTCACAAGGAATATGCATACACCTGCATGTGAAATCACGCCTTACAGATTGATTACAGCTTCAGATTGTTTTGGATTAGGATAATCATCATAATGGCTATAAATACAAGGAGAAGAATTGTTCTATTAAAATAAATGCAGTCTACTATAAATGTCTGTGTCACACAAGCAAGGTCTGCATAAAATGCAAAACTGCTGACAAGAAGGGTTAAGCAACCATAATATTTCAATGTTAAGTCTCAACATAATTGTTTAAATGTCAGCTGAACCTTAGAGGACTACCTTTCCAAATCTTTAAATATAATTAATAGGAAACAAAGTTAAATATCAATCTCTAGACACAGTATAATGTTTTAAAAGGCTGGGTTTAGATATAATTAACTTAGAATCCATTTGAGAAAGGTTGTAAGACTCAAGCAGCACAGTCAACATCTTGAATATTATTAATCTTTAGATTTTAAGCAATTTAAACATTTACATCTCATTTACATACCCTCTCATATATGATTTGCCATATTAACAAGGTCATTTGACAATAATTGTACTCAATTGATGTAAATTACATGTCAATGACAGACAAAACTATGCTTCCAACTATGTGATTAAAGCCAAAAACTAATCAGAAAAAAACCTTCCCCAAACACCTTAAAAGCCAAAGCCTGATATTATCAAGGTATCCCTGAACCATATAAGAATGTTGCAGGCTCCTAAACATGTATTTTCTAATTGCTGCATGTGATTTGTAACTGAGTCTTTCAACGTACATGCACAGACATGAACACATATGTACATACCCACAGCATAATATTAAAAGTGTTATCAGCTTACAAGATTAATTATTTGAAAACCGCATTTGTGCTTCATTCAATATTCAGCTTGGATGGAAATAATTTATGAAAAGCTTTTCAATTTTTTATTTCTCTTTGTTTTCTATGTGTAGTTCCAGGTATTACTAGTGGCACAGTTTTCAAACACTGTTCTAAAAATACATATGTAATTCACATATTTCTGTACTATTATGTCTTACAAAACATAATTTGGTATTATTTACATTTTTAACAGGGTTTACTGGATCATAAGCGGTTTAAGGTCAAATGTGTCTACTGATTTTCCTGTCAAGTTTGAGAGGTGGCTAAAACCTAATTTTTCAACATTCCTAGCATTAGATAGCATTTTTCTTGTATGGCTTCATTGACTACAATTTTAGCTCTTATTCATAAACACTTCTGTACCTAAGACACCACAGAAAGGATGAACCTTGTAAGTAAGCTGGATATGTTCCTTGACTTTTGTCTGGATCATCATACCTAGGGACAAGAAGTAAGTCAAGAATCTGGCCCTCCAAAACAATTCAGCTGGCTTGCTGCCCTGCCCTTGCCATCTCAGACACACACAGACTTGTCAGCGTTCTCATAGACCCTGCAGTCACTCCCCTTTTCCAGTGTTACCGGTAGATGTACCCTACACCTGAGAAGAGAAACAAGTATTAGGCAATCCAGATCACTGGGAAAGTTGTGTACAATAGAGTGGCTTAAAAGTGATTACACACTGTGTATGTTATGGCTAGCGCTAAGAAGTACAATTCAGAGAAAAAAAATAGTGTGTGGAAGAGAAACAAATGTAGGCAAACTTTGCCAGCATTTTCGGGACTATGAAGAGAAACGGTTGCAGTCATCACACAGTTATATTAGGACTTAGGAAAATCCTTAGGAAATGACTTAAGAAAGGACTTTGGAAAGCAAAGTCAAAACCCTGAAAATAAAGCCAAAAAAATGAGGGAAGGGAAGATACAGACTAGCGGACTGTATTGGACATTTCACTCTGAAAACTGTGATGTTCCTAGTACATTAAACCAAAGTGTTGAAAAATTACGTCTAAAACATACCATACAATTGCTCTTCTCAAAAAGTCAGTAAGACAGTCTTTATCGATATGTCATTATAAATACACAGGAAAAGTGAGGTCTGAATTAAAACTCTCGACATGGTGAATGCTACAGAGTATATGGTGATTAATGGTAGTTAAATAAAAGCAAAGTAAAACTTCAAATGTAAGCTAATAAGCACATTCTTTATAGGAAAAAAAACCCTTCTATGATCTTCTTTTTTCGTAAATCACAGGAAAACAAGTGCTGAGTAGCTGACCCATGAAACTTTCCCTTGATTAATCAACAAGAGAAACAGCTTTCTTGCTTAAATATACTCTGAATACCTACAAACTGCTTAGTCAGAACTTGTAACAGGACAATGAGCTTAAATCAAACAAACCGTAGAGCCCTCAATTTTATGTTTTGTTTTTTTAATAATTGGATTGCAGGGAGCTTGTGGAAGAAACGCCCTCAGCCAGAATCAGAAGGTTCATGCCTTTAGATTCAGTTACTTTTCAGAGATGTAGATCAAATCTCTCCAATTCTTTTTGTTTCTTTAGTTGCCTGCCATGCAAGCATAAAGTATCAAGGTAAGACAGAAAGATTAGTATGCACCCAAATGTGAAGCTCAACTGGTTTTCAAGTAAATCATCAAAATTGGATGTCTAATCCCTCTTCTGGTCACCTGCAAAAGGGTGAACCCAAGGCATTTCTTAACACTAAATGCTCTAAAATGCACCAATTCATCTGATATAATGCCATAGACAAAAGGCAGGCTTCTGTCTTAATTCTCTCTGTATATACTGCAGGAGGCAAGAAAACTAAAATCTGAAAATAGAAAATGTATCCAAGAGGAAGGTAGACAAGGAAGAAAGAAGGATGATGCATTCAAATGCCAGTGTATTTTTTTTAAAATCATCTTAGAAGCTAGATCTAAGCAAAATATGAGCCTTTGTGGAATATGATCAAGTATTGCTTACTTTACTTCAGTCTATGAAGTTAAAAATGTTGCTTTATTTATTAGCAATGGTGGATCTTTTTCCTCTAAAGTGTGGTCTTCGAACAAGAGGTGGAAAAAAAAAATCGCTTAAGAAATCTTCACCATTTATCACTACAGTTGAGTAAATAATTCACTTAGGTGATATTAGAAACAACATTCTGGATTTTGCCTACAAAACTGCAACAATTTCACTGATTTTGACTTTAGGCAGCCTTGAATACACAGTGTGATACATCTTCAAGAAAGACCCATGATGAACCAAAGTATTTACACTTTCAAGTAACTGAGTTCTCTTGTTCTTTTTGTGTAGTAAAGATGTTTCCAAAAGTCACATTGTGCTTATTTATGCCTAAATAAAAGAACTCCCAAGCAGTTGGTCCTCGTCCAAAAGAATACGTAGACTAGAAAACTATATCCAGTATCACTGAACCAGAGATTTTTCAAGATATTCATTTAGTCTTCATCCCTTTACTCAGCAAAGGAACTATAATGGAAAAATGGCACTTACCTGTAACCACTTAGGGATTTCCATGTATTTTCAAAATCTTACCTCCCACTCTCTCCTAGTAGGCAGAAAAATTTCTTAAATGCCAGAGGGTTTGTTGTTGTACGTTACTTTTTTCTTTCTCCCCAAAATCCGAGTAACTCTTTTAGGGATTCAGTCTTAGTTTTGTTCAACACATAGGAGAATGAATTAAGAGGGAGCAAAATATCTGTGACCACCAGGTAAAGCTAGAAAAGAGAGTGAGAATTTCTCACTCACATCATTCTACTTTGGGTTTGCTATCTCTGGGCACTTTGCCAATATACAGGACTACACTTATTTGTGACTTAGCCTTGTGTTTCAAACAGATAAGTAGCCAGCATCAAAGCATCTGGTGTTGGCTATGCAGAACCACTCTTCATAATTACTTTAATATTTTATACCAGCACATATTTCATGTGTCTTGGCCTAATAATACACCACTATACTATGTGATATTACTGATCCGCGTTCCCCATTCATCCATTCACTGTGACAGAAGGACATTGGTTTTACTGGTTAGTGTCCACAGTCTTTGCCTGATGGAGATGAAGGAATGTAGACTAACCATGTAACATAATAAATCCATAGGGATTAGTGATGATGTAAATCATTTTCACGCTTGTGAGAGCACTGACACTGTGGTATTACTCATTGATAATGATCCATCTTTCCAGCATCTGCACCTTATTTCTGTGGAATGTTTCTCTACATCAGCTTTTCCCATTAACTAGAACAACTGATTTTCTTTTTTTTCCAATTTTCTCCTTTTCTTTTAAAGTCACAGAGATTCTGGAGACTGCTGAACAGACCTATCTTTGGCCAGCAGCTCAGCATATTGACCAATATTCCTTTGGCTTCATGTCTGCCTGTATCACAACTTTCATTTTACACTTGATGTGCTATGAGTCTCCCTCTGCATATGTGACCATGTGGGGTTTGATGATAGCACTTTACCAATTACTGCTCACAGCTGCAGATCTTTCCCAATGGCATTTTCTTGATGCATAGCATTTTATGCGCTTTTTCAGGGCATGCCTTACACTGAGTGTTTTGCAAATGTTATTGGAAGAGCTAAGTGGAATGGCATCTCAATTTTGGCTAATATTTCTGCAGACCTTTGCCAGTTATGCAACTTTTCATATTTATAGCCATAAGGATATGTGTCCTAAAGGTCAAGAAGAAATATGAAAAAGATAGGAATGTTCTGTAAGCAATATCTGTCTGATGAACTGAAATTGCCAGTACTGCCTTTACAGAGCAGCATCACTGAAAGGGACTGAAAAGCCTCAGGTTTTCAGAGTTTACCAGACTGCTATTTTTCAAGTCACCTGCAATGATTCTCCAAAGCCACTAGATGAAGCGTGTGGGGGAATGTCAGAAGCAGGCCTTGACTGATTTCTGCCAAGAATTCAAAGTATTTAAGGACCTTGAGGATAGATCTTCAGAGCTTGTAAAGAGGTAGCACTGTTCAGCCTGTTCCCAGCTCGACTTGTCTCTCAGTTCTCCTTTGCTTCTCTTTTGCAGAGACAGTACTTGCCTCATGTCTGGATTGCACAAAGATCTTGACTTCCTACTTCTGAGCAGATTTATGTTACCTGTTTGCTAGCCAGTTCTTTTGAGTATAGCTGGAGGTTTAACACAAAGGACATAACACATGTTGTCCTTGACTTTCCAGCCTACCTGTTAAGGAGGAAGGCAAAGTTACAACTTAGTATCTTTTTTCCTCCTTCCAATAGTCAGACATCCTTATATATGTATATCTGCAAAGCCCGTGTTTTCTCCCACCATAGGAGCAGTAATTCTGTCTATGTCTCAAGGCAGGCAGTAGACACATGTTTAGAAGAGCTCTCTGAATACACCTGGTGAAAAAGTACAGATGAAATGCACGTGAATGATCAGAATTCTGATAATGAAGTAGTAAGACTGCAGGTTGTAATATAAATTCAGGAAGAAAAAAACATTGTTAGAGAAAATATGTTTACTTAGAAATAAAATTGACAAGAATTTTTATTCTGTAAATTACTGAAGACTATTGATAGATTATGTTATGGAAGAAAATACTTCACTAATGTAGTTAATGTGGCGTTATCCCAGATGATGAGGAAGGTGACTCTCCCCTTCTATTCTGCTCTTGTGAGACCCCATCCAAGGTATTGTGTCCAGTTCAGGAATCCTCAGCATTAGAAGGATATGAAACTGTTGGAACGGATCCAGAGGAGGGCTACATAGGTCATCAGAAGGCTAAAGCACCTCTGCTATGAGGACAGACTGAGAGAGTTGGGCTTGTTCAGCCTGGAGAAGAGAAAGCTCTGGGGAGACTTAATAGTGGTCTTCCAGTACCTGAAGGGGCTACAGGAAAGCTGGGGAGGGACTTTTTATAAGGATATGGAGTGACAGGACAAGAGGGAATGGCTTTAAATTGGAAGGGGGGAGATTTAGATTAGACATTAGGAAGGAATTCTTCCCTCTGAGGATGATGAGATACAGGTTGTCCAGGGAACCTGAGGATGCCACCTTCCTGGAAGTGTCCAAGGCCAGGTTGGATGGGGCCTTGAGCAGCCTGGGCTGGTGGGAGGTGTCCCTGCCCATGGCAGGGGGGTGGAACTGAATGGGATTTAAGGTCCCTTCCAACCCAAACCATTCTGTGATTCTATGATTCTATGTATCTAAATTGCTTTCATTATTCTACAACACAGAGCATGAATGCTCCTATATTGCTGTTTTCTTTTTGTCTGTTTGTGTTGTTTTTAATGGCAATCTGAGAGACTTAGAAATACAAATTATATTCTCAGACATATGTAGATGTTATAAAAGCAGGTGTCTCAGCCTTCTTTTGGTAACAAACGAGAATATTTTTATATCAGCTGGATTTGAAGAACCATTTAGACAGTTATTTGCAGTCCATTCAAGGTAGCTGGTTGTTCTCATTTTTCTGTATCTGAGTATTTATAAGTCTAAGATGTGTATTTTATATATCAAGGGCAGTAACAAGCTTTAAGCACATTGCACAAGTTTAAATACACATAATCTATAGTGGAATAAAAATTTTCTGTTCCTTTTTTTTTTTCAATTCTGATGTCTCATTTTTCATCTTTTCTTTTTTTCATTCCTTTTTCATTTTTGGGGGGTATTTTGTTTTAACTGATACTATTGTGTTCTAATCTACTGCAGGAGGTGGTACAAAACCTCTAAGAGACATAGGGTAAAAAGAATAAGTTATAGCTCAGAAAACAAGTAGCAGCATCAGCGCTTCAACATCTCTATACTGAATGACTAAGGAGTCTGTTTAAATGGCATATTGCAAATCCTATGTGCTTGCAAGCTCTTTTAACCTCTAATAATAAATCTGCTCTGGGTCTGGAACAATGGAAGGACACACTAAAAATCCAATAATTTCAGATAGAATGTAAAATTGGATCATGACCAATATTTTGCAAAAGTATGTGACTCTAAATCACTCACTCTTACTTTTTCATTACTTTTTCATATTCTTCTCCAGACATGTACAAAATACTTTTGTAAGTGAGCCACCTGCTGAGAGGGAGGTTAGTGGTGTTAGAAGTGTTTCTTCTTTCCATGTCTGCCCAGCTGCTTTGCACGCAGCTCTGGGAGCAGGAAAGCAAGACTGAAAATAGCTCAAAGTATGCACTGGTGAAACAAAGACACTTTGCTAGTACCTCTTCATAGAGACAATCTGGGAAAAAGGGCAGCAAGAGACATGGTAGTAGACTGCTGCTAGGCTGCTTTTTGCTTCTAGTTTTTAAATTCCTCTTAGCATCTAAACCCAACAAAACAATTCTCTGACATGTTACCTTTGAGGTTGTCTATTGCTACAGCATGGCTGACAGTGTGTAACACCAGTTCAGCCATTATTTATCAGTGTCAAAATCTGGCCCGTTTCCCACCTGTTGAGTTTCTTCACCTCTGCTACAGCAGAAATTTTGGTTTAAATGAAAAAGCAAATAAGGGAATCACTACTGTATTCTTATTTAGAGATAGAAAAGAATGTTGATAAATTCTGGTACATGAGCATATTCTAAATATTTCCAGTCTTGGTGTGAAGAGCAAATTTCAAGTGAGATATAAATAAGCGATAAGGAATTTTAAGAAAAAAAAAATAAAATGCTGTGACAGATGAGTAAGAAATGGATCCGGTAGTACTGTAGATAGGCAAACAAAAAAGAGTGAAAGATACAAGAATGGGCAAAAGGCAATTTATAAAGGACCGCAATAATAACCAAGGTCAGAATAGGTATTTTAGTTGTAGCACTTTACCATGGTGTTATAGTTTCAAGTTGTTTTTCTTTTTCAGGGAGTATTTTCTTTGCTGGCAGGGGTGGGAGAGGGGAAAGGGGCCATTTCTGGGGAGACGGGGCAGAGTTTGTGTCCCGTTTGCCTGGAGATTCCTTTTGCTGGCTATTTTCCGGTCTCCTCCCTTTTCGCCATCTTGCTCCATAGAGAGTAGTCACACTTTGCTATCTCTGCTTGCATTGCTATATTCTCTCCCTCTCCATCTTTATTATCCTTTCTCTGTGTGTGTCTGTGTGTGAGTGTGATCAATAACCATCTGGATCGGCGCTGAGGAGGAGGCTGCCCAGAGCAGAACTGTGGCTTAGGAGGAGTTGTGCTCCTCGCGCCAGGGCTGCCTTGAACAGAGCTGCAGCTTAAAATGATGGCACCACCAGAGCTTGGCTGCAGGACTTGATCCATATTAACATCTTAATCGTTCTTGTTGTTGACTGTTCAGTGCACACATACACTTATAGCAAAGAACTGTTATCTATTCCGCACGATCTCTGATTGAAATCACTTGAGCATATTTTGGTTGGGGATTTTTCCACCCAAATTAAGACATTGTTTTTTGTGTCCCGTACGGGGAAAAGCAAGATAACAGTTCTTACCATCATCATCTGTGTTGTGAGTTTGGGGTCAATACAGACCATACTGTATTATATTTTCACTTTTTGTTGGTATAGAACCATGCCAAAAGGTCTTGCAGGTCTAATTCATCCAAGTGCATCAGCCAGTAAGACTCAGACGGCTGTAATTGTTATTGAATTCTTGTTTTGGGTCTATAGTGTCATGGATTCAGTGCCTGTTGGTATCATCTGGAATACGTTTTCAAGGTTGTACTCCTGTACCAGCCTAAGTTATTATCTTTGGGGATTAATGATAATGATACTTATCCTCAGGGAGGGACACAGGAGAGTGTCTCATCTCAAATTGTTATTCGGTCATCTCTCAGGTTTGCTACAACAACCTTTGAGAAACTTTACCTCCTGCTAGACATCAAGGATATCCTGCTCTATATCCTACTTTTAGTTATTTGTCTGCAAGTTGGTTTCATTAGTGTCCATCTTGTGTATGACGCTAGGGACAAGGTTGGTAGGGAATGCACCCAGAAGCATCCCCTAGAAATTAAAGGAGAGAGTATAACGTCTGATATCATCATAGCTCAAGACGTAGCTAAACCTAAAGAACAATCAGAGCTGAAAGTTGCCCCTACCCAGAAAAGAAAATATAAGGCCAAGTCGGCTTGTCTTGTGGATAAGTATGGGGAAGCGGGTCCTTCACAGACTGCAGACCCAGAACCAGAGATTGTCACTGAGTCCCTCTCATTTGACAACCTTTGCTACTTGCGGAAGGACATTACTCGAAAGCCGGATGAGCCTATCCTGACTTGGATGATCCGAGTTTGGGACCTTCTGGGAGAAAGCTTACAAGTTGATGGTCATGAAGCCAGGTATTTAAAGGCTCTGGATTGAGATGCAGGCATCGAACAGGCATTTGTGAGGGAACGAAGACACCTTTCACTCTGGACATGACTTTTAGCCAGTGTAAGAGAAAGGTTTGCCTACAAGGATATTTTGCAGGCACATCATCTGAAGTCATCTTGGAGGACTATGGAAGAAGGAATTCTGTGCTTGAGGGAGATGGCATTACTAGAAATACTTTATGGAAGGGAAGGGCAACCCCTCAGTGATCCAGATAAGGTTAGGTGTACACCAGAAATGTGGTGGAACCTCTCATACTGGGCACCAAGTATATACTCCCATCACTTGTCGTCCCTACACTTGGCAGATGACCAAGATATAGTGGGCGTTGCAGTAAATAAACACAGAACATATGAGAAAATAATCCATGGTCCAGTGCAGGCCCGTATCGCTGCAGTGGAGACACTGTTTCAGAACATCAAAAAAGAACAGAAGAATTTTAGGGATGAGCAGAAGGAGGAGATTAGGAAACTAAAGGAAGAGATCAAGGGCAGTATTCAAAGTCTTCAAGTGGCACCAGTACGAATTAGGACGTCTGGAGTCACAATCAGACGCCTCCCAGTTAGAACGAGAGGAGAGACTTTGAGAACCGATTTGTGGTATTTTCTGGTCAACCATGGAGAGGATATGGGAAAATGGGACAGGAAACCTACCTGTGCCCTGGCAGCCCAGGTACAGGAATTGAAGGACAAAGAGAGAAGAAAATCAGTAAAAGTAAGTGCGGTGCCAGTTTCCCAAGGATCTGACCCACTGGAGGGAATCTCTAGAATGCATCCACCAGGGAAAAGGCTGTGATTGTTATAACGAAAACCAGTGTTAGAGGGGTCCTGTCTCTGGCCAGGTAGAGGCACGGGATAATCGTGTCTATTGGACTGTGTGGATCCAGTGGCCTGGCACATCAGACCCACAGAAATACAAGGCTCTGGTGGATACGGGTGCTCAGTGTGCGTTAATACCATCAGGACATGTAGGCTCAGAAACAATTGCTATTTCTGGTGTAACAGGAAGGTCTCAAGAACTGACTGTGTTAGAAGTTGAAATAAGCCTGACTGGTAGAGATCGGCAAAAACACCCTATTGTAACTACTCCAACTGTCCCATGTATCCTGGGAATCGACTACCTCAGGAATGGATATTTCAAGGACCCAAAGGGGCATAGATGGGCTTTTGGAATAGCTGCTGTAGAGACAGAAGAGACTGAACAGTTAAAGTTATTGCTGGATCTCTCAGAGAGTCCCTCTGCTGTTGGATTGTTGAAAGTTGAGGAACAATGAGTGTCAGTTGCCACCACAACAGTGCATCGGTGACAATAGCAAACGAACTATGACTCTGTGATTCCCATCCATAAGATGATCCGAGAACTGGAAAGCCAAGGGGTGATCAGTAAGACTCACTCACCCTTCAATAGCCCCATTTGGCCTGTGCTTATGTCTGATGGAGAATGGAGACTGACTGTGGGTTATCGTGGCTTGAATGAGGTTACTCCACCTCTGAGCGCTGCTGTGCCAGAAATGTTGGAACTCCAGTATGAATTGGAATCCGAGGCAGCGAAGTGCTACACCACTATTGATATTGCTAATGCGTTCTNTTCCTGGGTTCTATAGGTTTCTGGAGGATACAAATCCCAGAATACAGTCAGATCGTAACCCTCTCTAGATGGTAACCCGTAAGAAGAATGATTTTCACTGGGGCCCTGAACAACAGCAAGCTTTTGAGCAGATTAAGAGGGAGATTGCTCTTGTTGTAGCCCTTGGATCAATCAGGACAGGACCAGATGTGAAGGATGTGTCCTACTCTTCAGCTGGGAATAACGGTCTTTCATGGAACTCTGCTTAAGGACACTTTAGTTGCCACCTGGGCAAAAGAACACAGCATTGAGTGGGTGTACTACATCTTGTACCACGCACCAGCTGCCGGGAAGGTTGAACAGTGGAATGGACTGTTAAAAACCACTTTGAGGGTGTTAGGTGGAGGGACTTTTAAACACTGGGATCGGCATCTAGCAAAGGCTACATGGCTGGTCAACATCAGAGACTCTGTCAATCGAGCCGGCCCTGCCCAGTCAGAACCTCTTCAAACTGTAGATGGAGGTAAAGTCCCTGTGATACCCCTGAGAGGTATGTTAGGGAAAACCATCTGGGTTAAACCTGTCTCAAGCAAAGGCAAACTCATTCATGGGGTTGTCTTTGCTCAAGGATCTGTTTGCACCTGGTGGGTAATGCAAGAGGATGAACAAACATGAGGTATACCTCAAGGGGACCTTATCTTTTGATGAGTTATAAACATTGTTATAAATTTAATTTTGTTATGAGGTATGGACATAGAAGAAAAAATTCAGGGTGGATAATGTTATAGTTTCAGGTTGTTTTTCTTTTTCAGGGAATTTTTTCTTCTTTTGCTGACAGCACTGGGGGGAAAGGGGCTGTTTCCGGGGAGACCAGAGCAGAGGTTGTGTCCTGTTTTCCTGGACATTCCTTTTGCTGGCTATTTTCCGGTCTCTGCTCTTTTCGCCATCTTGCTCCATAGAGAATAGTCGCACTTTGCTATCTCTGCTTGCATTGCTATATTCTCCATCTCCCCATCTTTATTTTCCTTTCTCTCTGTGTGAGTGTGAGTGTGATCAATAACCATCTGGATCGGTGCTGAGGAGGAGGCTTCCCAGAGCGGAGCTGCAGCTTAGGAGGAGTTGTGCTCCCCGCGCCAGGGCTGACCGGAGCGGAGCTGCAGCACCACCAGAGCTCGGGTGCGGGACTTGATCTGTATTAACATCTTAATCACACTTCTTCACTTTGTTCTGTGCACACATACATTTGTAGCGAAGAACTGTTATCTATTCTGCACTATCTCTGATTAAAATCACTTGAGCATATTTTGGTTGGTGTGTTTTTCATCCAAACTAAGACACATGGTTAGTAGATGAAATTTGATCTACCACAAGCAAGAACATAAATTCTTTTCTGGATATTTTTAATGCAAGGTTTCAAGTATCTTGTTCTTTTCATTCAAGACTTTAGTCCTAGTTCAGTTATTTATCTTATTCATGTTTGTGCTCTTATTGAAGTGAAACATTGGTATATTATGGCAGCCCATAATGACTGTGAAAAGTGAGGAAGAGTAATACATCTTTTTACCTTCATGTCTTAAGCATTTATATACGCATTTAGGCATGATATAGGGGTTAGTCGACTCCCCAGATAATTAATAATCCATATATTTCCTTATCATCCTCGTTAAAGCTTTGGCTCGTTTTGAAATCTTCTTTACCTGCAGAATCATTGGATCTCTTGTTCTCCTTCAGATGATATTATTTACCAGTAAGCCCCCATAATTTTCTGTATCTCTTTAATCTTTATCTCACAGGACATCAGCTATAATTTCTGAAAAAGCAAGTATTCCTCCAAGGTTTTTCTCAGTTCTCTGCCCTTTGAACAAACTCAAATTCCCTAATGCTGCCGAAAGGTCTTCTCCGAGCTTGGGGAAAAAAAAAAAGCAAAACAAACTCCTGATGCCAGAGCATGAGAGTCATAACATCAGCAAAAAATAATAATAAAGAGCTCGTAACAGTCCTACAACAGAACTGAAGGAAAAGAACCACTGAAGGAAAACCACAATGACTACTACTTAAATTAGATGAAGGGCAGCAAGAAGTCTCCCTTTCTAACTCTTTATCCACATATCTCAGTGTCTTATGTCATATTTCTGACATGATTATACTCCCTGTCTGATCAAAAGGAGAGATGAAAAAGAGATTAATATTGTTAGTGAGGGTGTCTCCCACTCTAATTCAAGAAATTGAGGTGGAACAATTTAAAATATTAAATCTTATGTTAAAATTTGAAATAGCTGTGAGGTATTTAGCAAGTGACAGCAGCAATGCTGGATGGAGAGGTCTTTTATAGCATCAGAAATTGAAGAAATAAATTGTTAGCAATTAAATTGTCTCCTTAAATTTCAATTATGCTGTCATTAGTGTTTTGTGGCCCCAAAACCATTTTGCAATTTAAGATTTTTTTTTTAAACTCAGTTACTTAGAAATGGCTATTGGCCCATAAATTTAGCATTTAAGGCCTTTAAAGAAAATTTTTGTTGTTGTTG